>VDFB02236441.1:0-39351 GCA_007258455.2 Sequoia sempervirens
ATTTTCTCGTCTTTTTCTTTTTCTTCCCATACGCCTTGCTCTTCTTTACTTACTCCGTTATTTTCTTTTATTTTCATAGCTTCTTTTCTATTTATTTTTATTTTTTCCAACTTCCGTTCTTTTTCTCTCTCCTCCCTTCTCTCTTCTTTTCCATTTTCCCTTTCATCTCTTTTTTCTCTCTCTTCATCTCTTTTCTTTTTTTCTAATTTTTTAATTTTTTCATACTTTTCATTTTTTAATTCCAACACAATTTTTTCATCTCGTACCTATTCAAACTTGTGGACTGGCGTATCGTCCATTGTTGATACTCTTTCTTTGTACTCTCCGTTCTCGGCCGAAAATGTTTCACTGGTCGAGCCATTATCTTTTTCTACTTCCCCCTCCTTGACCTGCAGCATGTGGCAATCCGGGTGGAAGACTTCATAATCCTCCATCTGCCAGTGAAACAGTCCGCTCAGTGAACTGGTCTCATCTTCCGAGCAACTGCCGATCTCCAATACCCCTTCTTCATCTGGTTCCATTGTCTTTCTCTCATCATCGTCTGAGTCTCCTCCAGATTCAGATGCCAAAGATGCCAAATCCTCACTGACGGCCTGGTTCTTCAGATCAATGGTGTATTTCCTCCCCCGATTTTCTATTGAGAGTGTATTCCGCTTCCAGTTGTGGGTTGCCTTGGCAGCAATCAGCCATCCCCGTCCCAGGAGTGCATCGTATGCCTTTTTCTCCATTGGGATGACTACAAAATTCAGCAGAAACAGCTGTGTGCCGATCAGGACCTTCTGCTCCATCAGTGTACCCAGTGGTCTGATGCCGTGTTGATCTGCCCCCACAAGGTGAAATGTCGGGGGCCAAAGAGTCGGCTTACCCAGACACTTCCAAGTCTCCTTTGGCAGTACGTTTACTCCTGAACCTCCATCGACGATAGTATTAGATAGTTTCATGCCCAAGATTTCCATCTCTACGACGGCTGGTTTGCTCCCGATGCTTACTGCTAGGAGCATTGGATCCGAAGTCTCAGCTACCACTTCTGGCGTACGTTCTGGTGAACTCTTCGGAAGATTTTCTCCAATAGCATTGGTAAGTGCTACTTTGAGAGAAGGCATTGTTTGCAAAAGATCAGTTACCTTAATGGGTACGGTTGTGTGAAGCACCTGCCGTACGATATTCTTCTCCGACTCCGATTGTAGCAACGTACTGGTAGCTTTATAGTTCTTGCCTTCATTCGCCATTGCCTCGGCTACTTTTGTCTTGGCCTCCCGAAATCGTTCTTTCTTCGTACGAGGATCTGGATAATTTGCTCGTTTTGACTGTGCTCTTGTAATCGCCAAGACCTCCTCGTCGGCTACCTCCAGCATATTGATACTTCCTTTTTGCTTCGGACAGTCGGTGTCTTCATGATCACCTGGTCCACACCACTTACACAATCTCCCTCCCGAACCTTGACCGTTCTGGTAGTCCCTGGCGAAGTGGCCCCATTCGTTGCACTTCCTGCATTGGATCATAGGCCTTCCTTTTGCATCATACTGTATCATGTTTCTCGGACTTCTATTGCTTCTGTAACCTCCAGGGGATGCATTGCTATTGTACTGGGGCTTTGGTGGTGTGTTCGGCGGTGTTGACGGCTCTCCATGAGTGAAGAGTACTTGTGCACTTCTGGCTTTTAAGTTGTATGGGCATTCCTTGACGGAATGTCCCATCACTTGGCAGATATTGCAGAATAAGTTCTTGGGACAATTCGCCTTCGTGTGACCTTCCCCATTGCAATCCGTACACCACAGTTCTCTGGCTTCTCTCGTACTCTCCTTGTCGGCCTTCAATTCTTTCATCATTCGCATCATATCTTTCCTGAGTGCTTGTACAGTCTTGGATTCACCGTCGCTGTCGTCCGTACTCTCCTCGTCGTCTGTCTTCTTTTTCCCTCGGGAGGATGTTTTATTTTCACTTTCTATGTCCATTGCCCGATTGTATGCTTCAGCGTACGACGAAGGAGGTACGACTTTCATTTTCTTTCTTAATGGCGAAAGCAAGCCCTCGATGAACCATCTTTTCTTCAACCCGTCAGCCGGCTGTGCCTCCAATTTCCCCAGCAAGTCTTTGAGTCTTCGGTTATAGGTCCGCACACTCTCGTGCTTTCCTTGCTTGGTATTGTATATCTCCGCAACGATCTCGCTGTCATCTCGAAGAAGTTTGAACTCCTCCTGAAAAGCTTTTTTCAATAAACTCCATGTAGCTCTTTGTGCTTGGTCCAATTCCGAGTACCAATCAATGGCACTCTCTCTGAGTGTTGCTGGAAATGCCCTTAGCCACTGGTCGGGATCATCCTGCCCGCTGGCTATCCAGATTGTCTCACATGTCTTGCAATGCCGTACGGGATCCTCAGAGCCATTCCCCAGGAATTTCGGCAACTTTTGCCGATCCGAATGAGCCATCTTTACCGGTTGACCTCCTTGTTGACCTCCTTGTGTTTTGGACCCGATTAGACTAGTGGATTCCTCGCTACGTCCCTGTGCGTCACCAGCACTCTCGGCCACGTACGAGTCACTGCCACGTCCTCCGTCAGCGTCCGCAACACCGTGGGTCTCCTCAGGATCCCGCCGATGCTCTCTCTGCCCTGGGGTCTTAAGCTCTGGCCTTCCCCTCCTTAACTCTGCGTCGTCGTCCGAGAGTGACAACTCTCGAAATCGTCTGATGCTACTATTCAATTCATCTTCATTGTCATAGAGGTTATATTTTTCTGTATGGAGTGCTGAAGGGGTCTTCGTCCCTTCCTTCTATCAAACTGTGATGTGTTCGTTCAATAGACGTGTCTATTTTTTTCAAATTTTCATATGTTCTTTTTATGCTCTGATTGATTTCAATTAAGTCCTCATCTAGTTCCTTACCGACTTGTCTTAGTCGTCTTCGCCGATTTTCTTGCTCTTGTAGTCTGAGTGATCGCCGAACTTGCTCTTCCGAAGTCCCGTGCCCGTCAGGTACTCTATTCTTATCTTTGTTCGGCCGTACGGGCATTTAGTTGTTCAAGCGATCATTGCTGGTTGCCGGAAGTGCGGCGCCGACTAGTATCCCGTTCTTCCTCTTCCCGTTTGTTTCGGTCTTCACAGCGTTGCACGATTTGCTGCCTTCGGCGCTCACGGGCTTCCTCCTCTCGCAAGTCTTGCAGAATAATGAAATGGCGGGCCAGCAACCTGGGCATGCGGTTCAGAAGGTGGTTCACCTCGTCGTTCACTTCCAGCCGATCCCAGATGACTTCCTCAGGGATCTCCCGAACGAGGGATTCCCTACGTACGTGATCACGGAGCGAGATTTTCCACAAATTTACCAAATCTTCTGTCAATGAGTCTTCTCGTTCCTCATTAGCATTTATAGGTTCTTCCGCTGGTTGACCCATTACGCTGCCATGGTGGATGATGCCCTAGTCCGTTCAGGCAACGGCGCCAAATGTTTGCCTACGGAATAGGATTCTACTTACTGGCAAACGTGTAATAAACAGAACATAGAAATAACAGTAAACTGAAAGATATCATAGTAAAATGCCAGAAACTTTATTCATTCTCAGGAATATCATGTACAAAGGGTATCACAATGCTTACAACATAACTCATTCAGAATCATCACATAATCAATAGCAGCATCAGTATATCCCTTCAACTATTCCCACCCGACTACATATAACGCTCGGCGGTGGTTAGGCAACCAACCGACACGACGTTTCATAACAACATTACATTAACATTAATCTAAACATGTTTTGCCGAGAGTACATGACATTACATGACATTATTATTCTTCACTAACTATTGTTTTATTTGACAACTGCCGAGTATGACCGAGGCCAACTACGGCCGACAACAAGCAAACGACAAGAAGTAAAATATCCGACTAATAGCATTAGAACTGAAATGTGGTTGCGTAGGAGTGATCCCGATGATAGAAGATGATAAACGGACCCGATTGGGTGACTTACTAAAAATAGACGCTCCCTCCAAGAATCTTGGATCCCAAACCAAATGCCAAAAATAACATCTGAAAGTGTCATATGACTCCTTAAAACCATCGAAGCTCACTGGTAACATCAAATTACCCCTCTGAACATGCTGACACAAACCCAAAAAAAGTCAATGACAACTACACTGCTAGAGAACCTGAAAATGGGGACATTACATAACAAGTGGGAGAAAATGCTTTTCTACTGGACTTGCCTCCCTACATGAAGATGTATTCAATCATTAATGTTGAGAATCTTTGTTTGGTTGAGCCTTCTACGCTTGATGAGGAAAAGGACCTATTGTTGCCTTCCATCGATGATTCAACTCCAAGAAACCAAAAGGAGCTAGAGGATGGTGTGGTTTAAGACAACGTGAGAAGGACGGGGAGAAAAGAGGACAAAACGTGGTTAGTGGGATTGAAGGGGCAACTACCAAGGAAAAATGGTATCCCAAGGAAGATGTGAGGAAGAAATTTCCTAACTTGATGAGTCCCTAAGTTTTGGGGACCAAAAGCCTCCTTGGGGGGGAGTTGTGATTGTAAAAATAGAGCCAAGTTGTACAACCATGGGGTCAATTGATGTCATTTCCAATTGAGAAAATGTCTAAGGAGTATGGTTACATGTGGTTCCTCCATATGGCAGTTTTGGAAGCCAATATGTTTGTTCTTAGGTTGGTGACAACCTTGGGGTGATCTGGAGCATCACAAGGTCAGAAAGTGGGGGATCAAACAAAAAAATGAGCAAAAATTGAATTGCAATAAAATCATTAGTTCTCAAATAGGTGACTACATAACCACCCCAGTGAATGCCTAACCATCTTGACCAATTTCATGAACATTGAAAGTCATCAAGTGGCAATTTCATACAAATTTGACAAAACACAAAACTTGAAAGGTTTTGATTTTCAGACATTTGGACTTCATTGTGGTGCAAAAGGATGGGCATAGGAAAGGCTTAAAAACAATTGAAACAAATTGTGCAAGGGTTGGCTCTCAAGTTTGATAGTTTCCAAAGCAGCACAAATAATAATATTGCTTGAGTATTCGCCATTTCAAACCATTCAAAACAATATATATATAAAGGAAGGATTCTTAATTTTCTTCAATATACTTTGACCCACTCTATGATTGGTGAGTTGTTAAAACAACTTGTAACCAACATAACCATATGAGCACTAACAGTAGATTTCCCAACATTCCCCCCCTTAGTCTGAACATGGTAAGAACTTTCACACTTCCAACTGCAATAAGCACAACCCTTGTGGCTCATGATCTTGATTCTAATGAAAGGCACCTCTCATCAACCTTTCATGGTTTTCACACAAGTTTACCGCAAACCTCTACACAAATAGGAACACACTCACCCATTCACATCATATGGTTTTTTGGATTACCAATAACCATTTCAAGATCCATGAATTGCATTACATTTGTGCTTTTGTTCACTACAATATTTTACACCAGGAGGTACATAATGAAATAACACACATAGGATAGAAATAGCCATTGTTGTTGATCGTTGCCAATCAATCTCTAACAACATAGGAAATTCTCACTGCCATTGGGAATGGAATATTGGTGTTATATTCCCCCCCACAATATGAAATTTCTAGTTATTAAAAAAAATAGAAAATAGAAGCACACACCATAGTAGAAAACAAAACATCACCAAAGCTAATAAGCGGCCCCATCGTTGGTTGTTGACGAGTGGATGTTGAGTGTCCTTCCTTTGTTACCTCCTACCTCCAAGCTTGAATTTATTCAAAACACAAACTCTTCATCACTAGGACAAGATAGCTCTTCATCATTGGCAAAGTCTTTCCAATATGTTTCTTCAACCAAGGAAGCACATTGATCTCATTTATCATCTAGTAGATCCTGTGCCCTCTTCTTATAATTAAAAATTATATGTCCTATTTCATTACAATAGAAGCATTTTATTTTTCCTTTTGAAGAAACATGCTTGGATTTCTACTTGCCCTTTCGCTTTTTAATGTACATATGAGACTTCTTCAAATTCTGCATGTTCATTATGGTCAAATAGAGTAGAGATTACTCCTTTAAGGCTAATGTTTACCTTGCTTAATGTAAATGCCATACCAAACATATTCTTAGGAAAACTATTCAAAAGTATTGCATCGGAATCATCATCCTTTACTTTCTCATTAATGCCAGCTAATTGATTTAGTAAGGAGTGAAACTTATATGATCTGCCATTTTTGTACGTATATCCATCTTCAATCTATGCAATCTCTACTTCAATGTTGTCTTGGCACTTTCTGCTTCAAATCTGAAAAGCTTGTTTAATGACTCTCAAATTTCTTTTGCAGACTTCATAAAATCCACATGATGTAGGTATGCTTTTGACAAGCTAAGGCCAATAGTCCCCACACTTTTTGATTTTTAATATTCCAATTGGCAATTTCATTTGCAACAGTTGGTGAGACTGAGTTCAATGTGACAACATCCCAAAAATAGTTTTTCGATCAGGTGTAATTGCATCTGTTTGCCATGTAAGAAAATATCTACCTTTAAATTTCTCGATGAGAGTTAATTTATCCATGACTACCCCCCACAAATTGAACAAAAAAATGCAGGTGCTCGAAACACTCGTCAACGAACTCTCAGAAGTCATCACCCTATGAATACAATAAACAGGGGAGAGTTCTTTGCACTTGCAATATCTTTCAAGAAATTTAGCCACACCAATCTAACAAGCTATCTCACTTTTACTGGAGCACTTAAATTAACTCACATTACAGCTCATTGATTTGATCTCTGCCAATACTAATTTAGAAGAGCTTATAATATTAGACAGTCAGTTACAAAATAGACTTGATGTTTTTGGACACTGCCACTTCACAACCTCTGCAACTATGTACTTTTCTCCATATTTTATTATACGAACTATGCCCAGAAAATTCAAAAAAATGATAACTGTGATTTGAAAAAATGATAACTGTGATTTGCATGTGAAATACAACCCTCTTTACAGTCATCAATACCAGCAATTTCAATAGAATATGTTAATTAAAAAACTCCATATACAAAGTCATTTTTGTGGGCATCTCCTTTCACTTAGGAATGAAAATCAATTTATCGGCTTTCGTATAGATTGAAAACCACTCCAAAACAATTCAAAAAAACAACTCTCATGGGTGTACACCTAGAGAGCCATTCCTTTGATGACAGTAGTATGTATCCCTCATCCACCAATCACTATCGAAAACTCATGTAAAAGTAATCAAAACACATGGAGCTCCAAAAGAACAAACCTGGGGCCTATGCTACACATTATATTCTCTAAATCAAAGCATTCATAAACCAAACAAATATTTGTTGACTGTTTCTTCACCCTGGACTCCAAGGACTTACAACTTAAGCATATGCATGCCATTTTCAATTCCAAAACCACCATGCTTCTGCTGCGTGTGACGTTGCAAATTTTCTCTATGAACTATGGAAGCAATCTGAGCAAGATAAAGTTGCATGCTACAAACGTGCAAAGAAGCTTGTAGAGTGAACTAAATCCTACAAGGGTCATATCTTAGCTCTAATACCATGATAGTTTCCAAAGCAGCAGACAAATAATAATATTGCTCGAGTATTCACCATTTCAAACCATTTGAAACAATACATATATAAAGGAAGGAGTCTTCCTTAATTTTCTCCCATATAGTTCGACCCACTCTAAGATTGGCAAGTTGTTAAAACAACTTGTAACCAACACGTAACTATATGAGCACTAACAATAGATTTCCCAACAAAGTTACCTTCAATATGTTCACTATTTGATTAATAAGAGGAAGATGGATTTCCATGGTGCACTAATCATTTACTAGTGTTAGAATCTTGTTGAACTTGTTGTAAGAGTTCCGCTTTGTCCATTGGATGTTATGAAAATGTGTAATTGATTGAATATTAGTGGCATGAGAAAGAAGCTTGATGAACTTATTTTAAGAGTTCCAATTCATCCATTGGACTTTATAACCATGTGTAATTGATGGTATATTTGTGGCATGAGGAAGAAGAGCTCACTCTTCCAAAGTTTTCTTCCTTTTTGAGGGTTTCTCCAGGTGTATCTACATATTCAGTCCATTTTCATGGCTTGTTTGCACCTATGTGGATATGTTGTTTTCCATGTTTTGTTGCATTGTTGAACATTCAAAAACTAAACTTATAAGCATTATAAAGCAAGAATTGGGTTGTTAGATGGATTTGTGTATGGTTGACAACATACTATATGTAACTGGTGAGTGTGTAGGGAATGTCTCTAAAATTTTACAGACCAACAGTAGTTGACAAGTCTAGTTCAATATTCATTTTGATTATTTTTATCATTTATGCAATAAATTATGAACTTTTGTAAGCAATTCTAAAGAGATACTTCAACAAGTTCCCTTATCTCTTAAAAACTAGATCTGATTTAAGAGCAAAGATGTGTGAAGGAGGGGAGGAAAGGAAGGATTAGCACCAAAAGAAGATATTCTAGGTAGTGAAGGAGAAAGACAACAAAATCAAAATAAAAAGATGGAAGTGTTTGAAAAGGTGGATAAGTAAGCATTTAGTGGACTTGGACGAGGGTTTCTTCCCCCTATCTCACCCCCCACGGCAACAACAACCTGTCAAGGGATTATAGAAGCTTTGGGGGAAATTCAAGTCCATAAAATTTGAAAATTTTTGGTTAACACTAATCTTTCTCCGGTTCCAACAGTGAGCGATTTAGAGTTGGATATTGAATTGATTTTCTTAGACACTGTAAAAGGCAACCCAAACCTTGTCCCTACATTCTCCTCTGCTGAAAATCACACCAATGATTCTCTTTGGGTGATACTACAATAACTTTAGAGGTCAAACCCTTCAATTTTGTTGTTTTTGATGGTTGTGTTCAGGTTGTATCAACTGACATTAGCAACCTAGCACCGCCCTCGATGGAAATGTGGGAGCGCCCTCCTTGTGAGGATTTAATGTTGTGGACTAAAACTACCAAGAGCAACCTAGCACCACCCTCGATGGAAATGTGGGAGCATTATTTTTTCTTATTCATTTTAGCTCTATGCAGCAAAATGGCCCTTTGTCTTCTGGCAAGGTAGATCTATTTTTTGCCTATGGTCTCCTTTCCTCAATACTATGATGGCCACCATTACAAGTGTTCTGATTTGGCTACGCCTATATAACCTTCTATTGATCATGAGAGATTTAGAGTTAATTAAAAAGCTAATTGATCAAGAGGGGATTTTCATGAAATTGGACAAGAAATTGGTGGATTCGAAAAAAAATTGTCAAAGTCTATGCCATGATCGTTAACATATTGTCAAGACTCACTCCTCTCGAGATACTCAAACCTAATTTCTAAATTTTGAAGGCTTGCCCCTGAGGTGTTTACAATGCAATCAAATCAATCACAAAGTTGCAGGGTGCACTTCTAAAATTTATCTTGGATCTAGATCGATCAATCTCAAGAAATGGACAAGAAAATACAATTTAGGACATAACGATTGTTGATGTCTAGCTGCAGGCTTCATTCTTCCAGCAGCGATAAACAATAAACTCATATAGCCGTTGGCTATTCATTTATTGAAATGATCTAATTACAATGTAATTTGTACTTATTCATTGAGGTCGATTGTTGAAAGATCGCCTCTATTTATTCACAATTATATTTGTTATCAAAAGAGCCGACATGAAGAAGACATCCGCCACCTTTTGAGTCGCACTCCTTCATCCTTGAGGCCGACCTTGCATTTAAGAAGAGACACGTCCATTGGAGTTATATCCCTTCTATGTGTATAAAGAGAAGGCGCTCTCCTTTACTTGACATATTCATTCAGATCCGATTTCAGTGAAGTGCAAGTTTATCAAGGAGTTCAATATTGTGCAGATCAAATAATCATTCAAGGGAATTCGCATATCAGCAGAAGTTTGATATTCTTTATTGGCTGTGTATTAGCATCAAGTGTGGTGTTGTTATCATTGCATGAGATCGGCCTTGTGATTGGCCTCATTGTAAAGCATATTATTGCTTCTCTTCCTTTCAATATATAAGTGATATATTTGTGGTTGGGTTTTTCTCCCTCAAGGAGGAGGGTTTTCCCAGGGTAAAAGTGTTGTGTTCTATTGTTTATTATTTTGTGTTTCTGCTTAACTTAATTCTGATCCTAAAACTAACATGGTATCAGAGCAGGTCTAAGAAAAGATCTGATCAGATTTGTTAAGCAATCTAATTTTTCATCTAAGAGAGATCTTGAAGATAAAGTATTGCTGGTTGCAATTATTTCAGACCTTAGGGCAGATCTTTGAAAGTGAATTTTGTGTGGAAAAAGAAGATGGTGATTGGTGTCATGGTAGAAGATAGACTTGATGGAGCCACGAACTTCAACTCTTGGAAACCTAGGGTACTTATTGCATTAGAGGAGAATGATCTTCTTGATTTTGTGGAAAGTAATATGCCTGAGCCTTCTGATGATACTAAGAAAATCTAGTGGAAGAAAAATGGCACAAAGGCTAGAAAGATCATTATAGACTCTGTGATGGATCACCTAGTACCGGTCATCTCCAAGTTGAAGACAGCTAAAGAAATGTTTGATACTCTAAAAGGATTGTTTAAGATCAACAACACAAGCAGAGTCCTTGCTTTGAGACAACAACTTCTCCATGTAAAAATGGATAAAGATGATTTAGTCATCTCATTCTTTATGAAGTTTGCTGATTTGAAAAATCAATTGAGCACTATTGGGGATATAATTGCGGATCAAGATCTTGTTATGATGGTCTTCCTCAATCTTGGGAGCCTTTCATCCAAGGTATTAGTGGAAGATCGAAGTTACCCAAGTTTGATCGTCTTCGAGCCAATTGTATTCAAGAAGAGTCTAGGTTGGCAGCAAGAGGAATTGGGCGGAACCATCATGATGTAGAAAATCAAGTTCTTGCTACACATACTTCTAGAGGAAGAGGCAAAGGAAAAAAGAGGTATAGTGACAGAGAACCAGTTTCTACCCCTGAACCGAAGGACTTCTCTCACATTCAATGTTTCAGGTGTGACAAGTATGGTCACTTTGCTCGAGATTGCAAATCAAGACCTACTCAATTTGTTTCTTCTACGGAAATTGACATAGGGACATCTCAGAAGGAGCCATGTTCTAATGTCAATTCAGAAGGTTTCTTTTTCTAAAAGAATAATTGGTGGATTGTGAGGAAGTTTAAATATAAAGAGAAGTATTTTTTTTATGCTTGTACATTTCATGAATTTTTATGTAGTTATTAATTCATGCTATATCATTGGGATAGTGAATCTTGTATGCTTCTAGCTTTGATATTTCTTCAGGATAGTTTAAACTATTAGTAATCTCTCTCTAAAATGCTTCCAGGATGGATTGAGGAGCAAAAAGGTGATGAGAGATTGCTTAGAGAAGAAGAGCTTGAGGCATCCTGTGAGGAAGTCATGCCGACTGGAGAAATGATCAAGCATGGAGTCATAGCTTGCAGCCATGGGACTAAATTGATGGCTGGAGACATTTTTCGAAGAGGATGAACCTATTTAGGTTGTCATTGTGATTAGTTACTTTGAAGAGGGAGTTAAAATATTGAGATTTTGTCGATGGAGGGATTTCACTTCTAGAGGATTTCTTTGCAATCTTTGAGGCAGGGATCAAGAGGGAGTTTTGTAACTCACTAAGATGAAGTGAAGGTTGCAGTGTTGCAAGGTCGATGCTAAAGTCCTTGAAAGACCTCTTTAGCTACTGAGATCATAATTGCACAAGACAGTCATCTGGATTTGACATTGGTAGCTCCGCAAACCTATTCAGAATAGAGTGATCTCGGATGAGGTCGAGGAGGACAATCCTGAACTCTCTACAGTACCAGAGGTGTGCACTGAAAACCATTTCTCTAAGGCAAATGTTGCAGGCAATCTTGGACGAGGAGGTCAGAAGGTTGATGCAAGTACTTGAAGCTTCAGAGGCAGTCAATCCTATTCAGAATAGAGTGATATGGGATGAGGTCGAGGAGGACAATCCTGAACTCTCTACAGTACTAGAGGTGTGCACTGAAAACCATTTCTCTAAGGCAAACGTTGCAGGCAATCTTGGACGAGGTCAGAAGGTTGATGCAAGTACTTGAAGCTTCAGAGGCAGTCACATCATCATGAAGATCTGTTGTTAATGCATTTTCCTCTGAGACGGAGGAATTTGAGGTGTAAGCACTTGTTAGTACATTTTCCTCTGAGATGGAGGAATTTGAGGTGTAAGCCCTTATTAGTGTATTTTCATCTAAGACAGAGGAATTTGAGGTGTAAGCCCTTGTTAGTGCATTTTCCTCTAAGACGGAGGAATTTGAGGTGCAAGCCCTTGTTAATGCATCTTTCTCTATGAGAGAAATTTGAGGTGAAAGCCTTTGTTTCCACCCTTTGGGAGTAGCCATGGTGGATGTCATGTTGAGTGACTCCATGACAACGTCACGTTGAGACTCCGTGATGATTTTCCTTGTACTTGTGTTTATCCACCCTTTGGGAGTAGCTATGGTGGACGCCATGTTGAGATGACATCACGTTGAGTGACTCTATGATGGGCACTTGTGCACATGTTCTTTTCCATACATGGGAGTAGCCATGATAGACGATATCGCGTTGAGTGACTTCGTGATGAGCTCTTTCCACATATGGGTGTAGCCATTGTGGGTGTCATGTTGAGAGACTCCATGACCTTGGATATCTAGAAGTATTCCTCCCCAGCTAAGAGGGAATGTTTATGTATAGCTGCAGGCTTCATACTTCCAGCAGCAATAAACAATAAACTCATATAGTCATTGGCTATTCATTTATTGAGATGAACTAATTACAATGTAATTTGTATTTATTCATTGAGGTCGATTGTTGAAACGTCGCCTCTATTATTCACAATTATATTTGTTATCAAAAGAGCCGACATGAAGAAGACATCCGCCACCTTTTGAGTCGCACTCCTTCATCCTTGAGGCTGACCTTGCATTTAAGAAGAGACGCGTCCATTGGAGTTATATCCCTTCTATGTGTATAAAGAGAAGGCGCTCTCCTTTACTTGACATATTCATTCAGATCCGATTTCAGAGAAGTGCGAGTTTATCAAGGAGTTCGATATTGTGCAGATCGAATAATCATTCAATGGAGTTCGCATATCAGCAGAAGTTTGATATTCTTTATTGGTTGTGTATTAGCATCAAGTGTGGTGTTGTTATCATTGCATGAGATCGGCCTTGTGATTGGCCTCATTGTAAAGCATATTATTGCTTCTCTTCCTTTCAATATATAACTGATATATTTGTGGCTAGGTTTTTCTCCCTCGAGGAGGAGGGTTTTCCCAGGGTAAAAGTGTCGTGTTCTATTGTTTATTATTTTGTGTTTCTACTTAACTTAATTCTAATCCTAAAACTAACAACGATTACTTATGGCACAATCATGAAAAAACTTATGAGAAGGCACACTCTCCCTCTCAACCCCAAGTTTTGATTGGCGAGCATGTGGATTAGCAAGTAGTCTCAATGGACACTAAGGATGATCCAGAGCCTACACCCTTTGTTCTTAATCAAGGTTGTAGCTTAAGTGCTTTCACCAACTTTGTTGGGTATTTTCTTTGAGCAGTTTAGAATCTTTAATTTCTATTTAGCTTCTTAGTTTTTAATAGGTAGTATAGAATTTTTAGGTTTTTTCTTTCTGAATTGGGTTGTCACCCCTGTATCATTGAAAAGGGCTGAGTTCCATAAGACATCTTGATATTTTTTTATTCTTTTTTATTAAGGGTGAGCACCCTTATCCCTCACTTTACTGATAAAAAAAAATGTGCCCTTAACTCTTATGAGTTGTGCATTAAAAATAGTGAGTGCTTAAGTTACTTGTAAGAGATTCTGTTAGTATATCTAACAAGAGAGAATGTAGTGCTCCATTCAAATAAAACTACCAACATGGTAAATTTCGAAAGCTCCCACAATACATCATATGATGTAATGTCCCCAATTTTGACTCAGCATAATAATTAATTTAAAGTTGTCTGGGATATTGAAATATTAAGGCAATTTAAATTAATTATTTAATGGAGCAAAAGTAACTTGTGTTTTGGAAAGTTAAAATAAATTAAATAAAGTTACTTTTGAAATTTAAAACAAGGAATGAATTAAAATTAAAAGGAGAATTCAAGAAGTCACTCGAGGAGTTACAGAGTTGAGAAGGATAAAAGTTTTGAGTGAGCATTTTGCAAGGGGCTTGGTTTTGATCAAGTTTTTGGAGAGTTGGATTTCTGGAAACTTGAGGACGTAACCACTCGAGTTTAGTGATTTGGACGAAAACTCAAATCTGGTTGCAGGTGGAGCCACATAGGTTTCACGCATAAGTTGACATTGTCGGTTCAAGAATCTGTTACGTCTTCCATGAAGACGAATTTTCTGAGTTGGGCGATATACTCTGAATTGTAGTTGCAGTCCAAGTTTGTTAAAGTATAGCTGAAAAGATTGGCATATCAACCTTCAGCTGTAGGTATTATTACAAGAATTGGACCAAGGGAAGGGTCGAATATCTCTGATAAGGAGTTTGGTGTTTATACTCTTGTTGTGTGGGGAACAAGAAATTCAATTAGAAGATTATAGCAGTTTATCTTGAATTCGTATTGCATAGTGGCTGAGTCTAAACAGAATATTGCGGGAGCCATTTCATTAAGAGAATTTAATTCAATTGCTGATGTTGCCTTATTTATCATCTTTGTCTCTTCGAAGTTATCACAAGTCATTCAAGAGTTTGGTGTGATTCAGAAAAGGAAATAGGGGAATCCAAGGTGAAGCGGTCACCAGGAATGGAAGGTATTGAGAGCAATTTTTAAGAGAGTCGACAAAATATACATTCAAGTAAGTTTTGAAATGCCTTTAAAAGAGCATGCGATTTGGGACCTCAGTATTTTTTAAAGAGGCGGTGATTAAGTTGAGAGATGGGGATAATAAAAAAATTAATATCAGTCTGTCCATAAAGGAATTCGTGTCTGCTTGATATTATATAAATCTTTTTCCACACAAATACTTCAGTTAAGAGTTGGGATGTCTTGGGTTTTTAGCAGCAGAGATATGTTATGAACAAACTGTCATGTATTCAGAAGATTGTCATTTCTTATACCTAGTTTGGAGTGATTCTGGGAAGAATACAGGAGAACAACATAGAAATTAAAGATAATTGCCAAATTCTTCATGACTCCTGTGAGAAATAAGTAGACGGAAAAATAGGACCCGATAGAGGAAACTATATTCAATCGTTATTAAGTCTACATTGAACTGTCACTTTAACTAAAATTCCACGGAGTTGTATTCTGCCATTTCTCTCATTCATTGTCGTGCCATATCACATTAAGAAGACTGCCGCCTGTATCAAGGAATTGTTATATCCTCTTAAGCCTTTTCTATTCAAGAATTAAATACTCAAGAGTTGGATGTTCGAGACTTGGAGAATTGTCATTTAGAATAAAGACGTGGCAATAAAACTGATGACGTGGGAGCTACTTACAATTGAAGAAGACTTAAGGGTGATCGTTGTATATGAAAGAGTTGCCTATGGCACGGGAAGTAATAAGAAATCTATTGTTTGATGCATTTCAAGTGTTTGTGCGACGTGGAAGTCAGGAAACACAATTTCAATAGCAACACAGTCTAAACAGACTTTAAAAATAATCCTAGAAAATTAAAGTTGCACCTAAGTAATTGGTTTTAGACAGTTTAGTTTTCATAAGTGTGAATGATATGCGCTACAGGCTACAGTTTGTAATTGAATGACTGTAATAGAATTTATTAAGACTGAATGAAATTTGTCATTAATCTAGCCTGGTTGTGTGCGAGTTACACAAATGTTCTCATCAGTACATTGGACTTTGCAGTTGCTCCTACAAAATCTTAAAGGTTAGTTTTGCAATATGTGTTATTTAATTTGAAGTTTGCTATCTATGAAAAAGTAAAGCTGGTAGCCACTGTTAAAATTTTAGCAAGTGTGTGCTTTATTCCTGTAATTGGCATTATCAATCTAGGTGAATGTTCTTGAAATTCAAGCAAACCAGAGCCATAGATTCAGCCATCCGGTGGGTTCAAGCGCGAAAAGTTCATAGCAGAAAATTTCTAATCAGTTTGTGAATTTCCAGTTACTTGCTTGCTCAGTTTACAGGTGTTGAAGTGTGGAAGCAATTATGGGTGATAGAGAACATAGATACTACAAGAAACAAAACACAAGAGAGATTTTAAATGATTTTGCTAAAGGTCAGAGGGAATTACAGTTGAACTTAGCTCAATTGTGTGCCTTAATGACCCAATGTTCTAATGGGAAAAATGGACAAAAAATAAATTATGGAAATGGATATGATTCCAAAATCAACAGGGTTGCAAATTAGAGTTCTAGAGCTATGATAGTACAGGAATTTGAGGATCAAATTTTACAAGATTGGGAAAAATCAGGTGTTGATTTTCGGAGTGAAATATCTTTTCATGACTACAGGGATCTCAGGTGGAAGCATAGATCTTGTAATCAGAATAACCGCCTTGTCACGCATGTAACTGCGATTGATAAATTTGGAGATAAGGAGAGAGCAGCAACTAAAGGGAAAGAATCTTTCAATACGAGAGAAAAAGAAATCAGCAGGAATGAGCTCAGAAGACAAAATTGTTGTTTCACATGTAGGGAAATTCGGGAGCCTAACCACCAAAGCACGGATGAAAAGGTGAATAGGTCTGAAAAAGAAAAGACAATAACAGAACAAATGCCTGAAAATGTTCCTAATGTCTTTGAGGTTACAAAGATTGAAGATGGAGTTAGCTCTTCAAGTATTTCCATAAGTGAAACGAAATATATTGATCTTCATGATAATGTTGAGAAAGAGCAATCTGCTCTTTTGAAGTTCACCAAACTATGCCATGAGGATGTAAATGATTTTCACAACGTCTTCTCCCAGCAGGGTAATGCCGTGGACATTAAAGAAAAGGAACCACAAGTTACTTTTACAAGTGAGGCATGTAAAAGACTTTATGTTGGTGATATAGAGATTGAATTTGATAAGGCTTGTGGGAAGGAGACATATTTTTGAGGATACTGAGTTAGTTTATAACGCTGCCCCATCAATCTTACGTGAAAGTTGGAAGACATCAACTAATGGGACAATTGAATTTAATCTAAGTTACCGGTTCGGTTTTGGGTTTCGGTTTGGGTTCAAGAACCCGGTTCGTCAGTTCGGGAAAAAAATATTTGGGGGTTGGGTTCGTTTTGGGTTCGGTAATACAAAAACATATAAAAATCAGAAATATATACATATTTGCAGCAGTAATTAAGTTCAGAATACACCACCATATTAATAGTCAAATAACATAGCAAAAATAAACCACCACTTTATACTCAAATGTCATGATATAGAATTATAAATTAAAGTTCAAACTTCAAACATAAAAATGCCAAGTGTTTACAATCAGCCATTAATGATTATTGATCATTGATCAATCTGAATCATATGGGTCATCAAAAAAAGCAGCATCATTAGCAACATTAGATGCTACATTTTGTGTAGAACCACAAATAGCATTAGTGGCACTCGCACAAGCACTGCCACTAGCACTTACACTACCACTCTCATGCTCAGTAGCTGCTTTACGCTGATAGTCATCATCAATATCAAGTGCAGCTAAGTGACTTGGGAAGCATCCAAGTCAAGCTGCTTTGGCTCAATATCCCACCTCTTTGTGTCTCCTTCTTTGTAGGAACTATGCTTGTGTGTAAGGAGGCGCAAGTTTGAATGCACATACACCAAGTCCTCTACCTTTTTTGAATGTAGCCTATTGCGTTTTATTCAGTGGATGAAGGAGTATGTGCTCCAATTCCTCTCAGAAGAGGATGAACTAGCAACCTATTAAGAACAAATTAAATAGTAAAAGTTACAAATTTAACTAAACAAAATTATTAATATATAGATAAAAATTAAAATTACAAAATATAAAACTTACTTGGGATAAAAAATGTATTGCAATAGGTTGGAGGTGCCTGTATTCTTGCCCATGGAAGTACCACCAACTACGAGCATCCACCCTAAACTTGTCTCGAAGAGCATCAAAATTCTGATCAACACTACCAAAGCATGCAAAAGCCATGAACTCATCCCTCACTCGATCACGTTGGTCACGATCAGTGAAGAGTCTACATAGTGTTTCCTTGTACCCTTGAACCACTTCAGCATCCCTATATGGAGCAACTTTTGATGAAGCAGAAAGTATCTCAGGACTATAATATTTGGGACTCAATGCAAAAGCGAGAAGATGCAACGGAGTGGTCATTTTGTTCCATCTATCAACCATGATTTCCTGTAGCTCTTTGAAGAACTTTTCTTCAGGATCTTCCTCTTTTGCATTGATGATGGATTTCATCTTCTCAATCATTGAGTCGATACCATCATATACTTCACCCAAACAAGGTCTATCCATGTTAGTGTAACGGATCATGCTCAATATGGGCTCAGTGAAACTGACAAGATACTCAACACGATCCCACCAACTATCATCTAGGATCCTTTGCTTGACCCTATTTTCCCTTTCATTGCTAGATTGCCTCCATACAACCCAATTAGGACTGATTACCATGGCACAGAGTGCCTCACAAACCTTTATAAGTCGTCTCAACACAATTGTGTTGGAGGCAAAACAGGTCTCAACAACCTGTTTGAAAATCAAAAATAAAATTAAAATATAATTTAAATTTACAAAATCAAATTTTAAAATTAAAAGAAAATTCAAAAATTTAAAAATATTGAGAATTAACTTACCTTCAACAACTCCAATTTTGAGAATTGTCTAAATATTCCTTGTGACATATATAGTGGTTGGTGACAAACATTTGGATGTCTTTGCCCTCAGCATACACCTATTTGATCCACTCAATTTTGGATCCAATTTTGTGTAGCATTAGATTGAGGGAGTGGACAGCACAAGGTGTTCAAAAAATGTGTGGATACTTCTCCTCAACCAATAACCCAGCAGCCCTACAATTTTTGGCATTGTCGGTTACAACTTGCACAACATTTTGATGGCCCACTTCTTCAATAGCTTGGTAAAGGATGTTAGCAATAAATGGACCATCCTTCACCTGTCCTTCACAATCTACTGCTCTCAGAAACATTGCCCCTTTAGGGAACACGGCAATAACATTGATCAATGGGCGAGTTTTTGCATCTTTCCATCCATCAGAAACGATGGTCACCCCTGTTTTGATCCACGAATCCCTTATGGGCTTCAAAGAGTCTGCTACATGTTTCACCTCTTTCTTCAATAAGGTGCAACGGACCTTCTCAAAACCTAGGCCCTTATACCCCTTTGGAGCCTCATTAATAGATTTCACCATTTTTTGCCAATATGGTGAATGAACAACATTGAATGCCAATCCATTGGCATAGACACATTTTGCCATGTCTTGATCAGCAATCTCTCTTGCCTCATTCTGAAATGAAGCTTCCAACGGTCCCTTAGATCTTTTATTTGAAGAGGGCATGGTTTTCTCTTGAGGGATGTCCATAAATGGATGGCTTTCTGTAGGTGGAAAATAAGAAGGCGGTGTAGGGGGTTTCATGGATCGAAATCCTTTCTTCAAAGGATGGCTTGTTTTACCACTAGCTGCTTTTTGGTCTGCCTTTCTTGCTCAGCAATATATTTCAACACTATATTTTTTGGAATGCCTTCGTTGTTTTCACCTAGACAATTTTTTATGCCTGTTTCAGAGATCCCGCACAAGTGCCCTTTCACTCGACTGTATGAGCTCGAATATTGAACATGGCAATGACTACAAATCCAAACATATCCTCCACCACCTAGAAGTTGTTGAACCATTTCTACATATTTCCAAAGGGGAGAGTTTGGGTTTGTTTTGAAACGAGACTAGATTAAACCTGAGGAGGTACCGGTTGCCATTGTAATACGGAATACCTAAGGCACAACATATTGAAATTTTGGTATTGATTCATTGAATTTGAAACTAAAAGACTTAATTAATTTCAAAAAAATGAAAAAATTGAACATGTGTTATAGACATTTAGAGGAATGAAAAGTAAAACAAAACAAAAACTAAAAAACAAAACAAAAGAGTTGAAGTTCATTTGTTAAAAAAAAAAAAATCAAAAAACCTACCTCTTTTGAAGAAATCTTGCTCTACGATCTTCTTGGCAACGAATAGGCACTTGCAAGTGCTTAGGAATAGCACAACAACCAACTTCGAACAATCTACGATCAACCTTCAAGTATATTCAAGCTTGTGCAAGCAAAAGAGAAAGTTCAGCAATGGAGGCAAAAAATCCTTTTTTTTCATTCACAAATTGGTAAATGAGTATCACTTTACCTATTTCATGTTTTAGAGGCACATATTAGGGTTAGAAGGAATAAAAAACTCTTTAAAAGTCAACAAAGAGTCAAAAAAATAATAAAAAAGTGCAAAAACGCATTTGAAAGTCCGCCTAGGCATGAAATTCTGCCCGGGTTCGAACCAAGTTCGAAAAATTCGAACCCTGGTCGAACCCATAGGCATTTTTCCAGACCCACAACGAATTTCAACGAAGCCGTATCAAATTCCGTATCCGTATCGAACCTAGGACCTCCAAGGGCAAACCCGGTAACTTAGAATTTAATGATAATATGGTGCCTTCAAACGAAAGCAAATCAGAAAAAGTAGTGTGTGGCAACCCAAGTCATCTTAATGAACTTGATCAAAGACCTCTTGCATTGCAAGACTTGAAATTTCAGCTTGTAGAAAACAGTTTGGTGGCATCAAAAGAAAGGGAACAAGAAGTAAATAAGCTCACCTTTGAGCTTACATCCACAGAGGTGATCTTGGAGAGTACTCAAGCAGCTCTTCAAGAAGTAGAATTTCAGTTAGCTGCTGCAAATCAAATTAAGGAGCAAGAAATTGGGAATGGTGTTGGAAAAAGTCAGCAAGTATTAGATGCATTTGATGGGCCTTATATTGATATTGACATAGAGCAACCTTTTGAGTTGACAAGTACAGATTTGGAACAGCAAGATGATCAAGTGGGTCAAGTGAATATGAACTCCTTTCGGTTCACTGATAATCCTCTTTTTGAGTGGGATGCAGATTTAATTTTTAATAATCCACTTTTTATGTTGGAGGATGAATCAATTTCTAATTTTGGTGATAAGGTTGATAATCAAGAAACTGAATTCTTGAATTTTGAGGATCAATCTCCACACACGGGTACAGATTGCAGCCATGACACAACAGATATAAGAAGTGATGAAGATAGTTTCCAGCTTGATACACTTCATGAATCAGCAATTATTGAGGAGCTTTCAATGTTGGATGAAGGTATGCATAAAACTTATGACGACATCATTGAAAATGATGAAGATTATGTGAACTCTACAAGTGTTAACAGCAGTCTAGTGTCTTGGTATGAACCTCATACACTATTTGGATATGTTAATAATGTGGAACATCTTGAATTGGATGAAGATTTGCATGAGATACATGATGATACTGACAGAAGGATTGAGCTAGATAGTGGAATTTCAGATTTGGATTTCATAGAGGCACCTTGGTTGGAAATGTTTCATGATGTTGATTTGAGTTCACACAAGTATCTCAGTTTGAGTGTTGATGATGTTTTCCTTTGGGGTTGCTAGAGAGTGGAGCACAAAGTGTGCATGTTGAGCCGATGATTTTTATCAGAGTAGTGCAGCGACAACTTAGTGGTTATTTCCAGAGGTTAGTTTGGGATCCTGGAATCATTGTTGGTTTCAGGTGACGTGGTGGTTGTGCTGGCATTGCTTGAGGACAAGCAATATTTGAGAAGGGCAGACTGTAATGTCCCCAATTTTGAGTCAACATAAATTAAATAATTAATTCAAAGTTGTCTAGGAGGTTGAAATATTAAGACAGCTTAAATTAATTATTTAATGGAGCAAAAGTAACTAATGTTTTGGAAATTTAAAATAAATTAAATAAAGTTACTTTTGAAATTTTTTTTTTTTTGTTTGATGAATCGCTGCTAAGGGGCAGCACCTGTATCGCTTTTGACTAGAGCTATGAACCAGTGAGGCCACATTCGAGGGACCTCATCCCCGCCATTCATACAACGCCCGATCATCTTCCATCCTCCTCCATCCTCTAAGCACCATTCCTTCGTTCTATGAACTTCAGCCAGCAATCGGCACGTGTTCGTCCCACCATCCACAAGTGGAATTCGAACACGGGATAGTAGTTTCACTATTGCTTGCAACTTGTCGTTGCACTGCAGGGTCATCCCCAAGTTACTTTTGAAATTTAAAACAAGGAATGAATTAAAATTAAAAGGAGATTTCAAGAAGTCACTCGAGGAGTTACCAAGTTGAGAAGGACAAAAGTTTCGAGTGAGCATTTTGCAAGAGGCTTGGTTTTGATCAGGTTTTTCGAGAGTTGGATTTCTGGAAACTTGAGGACGCAACCCCTCGAGTTCAACGATTTGGACGAAAAATTTGGTTGCAGGTGGAGCCACATAGGTTTCACACATAAGTTGACATTGTTGGTTCAAGAATCTGTTATGTCTTCCATGAAGACGAATTTTCTGAGTTGGGCGATATACTCTGAATTGTAGTTGCAGTCCAGGTTTGTTAAAGTATAGCTGAAAAGATTGGCATATCAACCTTCAATTGCAGGTATTATTACAAGAATTGGACCAAGGGAAGGGTCGAATATATCTAATAAGGAGTTTGGTGTTTATACTCTTGTTGTGTGGGGAATAAGAAATTCAATTAGAAGTTTATAGCAGTTTATCTTGAATTCGTATTGCATAGTGGTTGAGTCTAAACAGAATATTGCGGGAGCCATTTCATTAAGAGAATTTAATTCAATTGCTGATGTCGCCTTATTTATCATCTTTGTCTCTTTGAAGTTATCACAGGTCATTCAAGAGTTTGGTGTGATTCAGGAAAGAAAACAGGGGAATCCAAGGTGAAGCGGTCACTAGGAATGGAAGGTATTGGGAGCAGTTTTTAAGCGAGTCAACAAAATATACATTCAAGTAAGTTTTGAAACGCCTTTAAAAGAGCATGCGATTTGGGGCCTCAGTATTTTTTAAAGAGGCGGTGATTAAGTTCAAAGACGGGATAATAAGAAAATTAATATTGGTTTGTCCATAAAGGGATTTGTGTCTGCTTGATATTATATAAATCTTTTGCCACACAAATACTTCAGTTAAGAGTTGGGATGTCTTGGGCTTTTAGCGGCAGAGATATGTTATGAACAAACAGTCACGTATTCAAAAGATTGTCGTTTCTTATACCCAGTTTGGAGCAATTATGGGAAGAATACAAGAGAACATAGAAATTAAAGATAATTGCCAAATTCTTCATGACTCCCCTAAGAAATAAGTAGAAGGACCCGATAGAGGAAACTATATTCAATCGTTATTAAGTCTATCATTGAGTCATCACTTTAACTAAAATGCCACAAAGTTGTATTCTGCTTTTCTCTCATTCATTGCCATGCCATATCACATTAAGAAGGCTGCCGCCTGTATCTGTTGATGTTTAGCAGTGTCGGGCTGCTTCTTCTAGACCCACGCGATTGCATTTGGAGGCAATTCAAATGATAGCCTAACGGCTATTTGAATTGTAAAGAAGGCTCGATTTTTAATGAAGGCTCAAATCTCTTATGGCACGATCTTATTGAGTACAATTCATATTTATATTTAATATTTGTTTTTTGAAGGGTCACGAATTTATTAAAGAGTGCGATCCTCTATGTGGCCGAACTTCCTTTTGATAGAGACTTACCTCTTTGTTGTGGCCGACATGTTGTTTATGAAAGGTCACGTCTCCCATCTCCTTGTGTATATATATCCGATGAAGTTTCATTGTTGATCATCCATTCACTCATATTCATTACATAATATCAAGTGCAAAGGTTCATCAAAGTGTGAATTGTCTCAAGTACAGATCGGCATTTGTGTAGAAGACAGAAATCTTTGTTAGCAGACTTAGTTTTGGTGATTGCATCAGTTTATGGTGCCTTATCTTTGGCCTTCATATTGGCCTTTATTGTAAAGAAGAATTCATTGAGATTTAATATATAAGAGATATATTATTGCTAGGTTTTTCTCCCTCAAGAGGAGGGTTTTCCCAGGGTATCTGTTGTGTTGTGTGTTTGAGTTTTGAATTAATTTTTGTACATTTAAATCTGATCCTAAAACTAACATGGTATCAGAGGGGGTCTAAGAAAAGATCTGATCAGAAATTGATTGCAAAAAAATTATGAAGTTGGCAAGTGCAGAAGTCTCCTTGTTGACCATTGAAGGTCGTAGCCCCTAATGTGGTCCCTGTTTTGAGAATTGAGTTGGAGTTACAATAGAAGAATGTAAGTAATCGAGTAGTCATGATGTACTCTGGCCACGTAGCGGGTCTGTCCATGTCGTTCTCAGGCTCGAAGGTGGCATTGGTGGTGCGACATGATGAAGAGCCATATCCATCACGACAAGAGAGGAGTCGTTGGACTATGGCCACCCCTTGCGTAAGCATTACCCGCACACTTCTCTACAGATCACGCCTGTAGCGCACTCATCCCGCGTCCATTTCCATGTCGGGAGTCTACAGCGTGGATTGTTGAAAGCCACAGTTGTCACTACAGTAGTAGGAGCATTGAAATCTTCGAACAAGTGGGAGCCAACACGGGAAATCTCTGAAGGAGAAGCGACAGCCTTGTTGGACACGCACGATCATCTGCAAGAGAGGCTTGAGTCCTAAATCAGTAGTTTTTTACAGGGGACACCTGACAATGTGTCTCCAACTCCGCTAAGTGCAAGTTGATTCTAACTGCCACCATTGTTTGTCACTATACTCACAAGCAGTCGTGTCTACTCGCCCGGAATCGAGATCATTTCAGTGGCATGAATCACTTTGGACTAGAGCGAATTTGCACTCAGAAGAATATTGTCGAGCGTTGCTTATCTATGTGTCGTCAATCTCTAGGAATCCTAGTCAGGGTTCATTATGGAATACGGAAGATCTTATAGAATGGCCTTATATCCTCTGACTTCCATGGTGAAGACGGGAAATTCTTTCAATCGGCATTTACCTGAGTCTTATTCTGTTGATGTTCATGTTGGTATTCGTCAAATGTCGTGAAGTCATATATAGTCGACTGGGCAGACTCGGGACTTTCTCATCTTCAATATTGTTGATCAAGTATTCATTATTATCTGGAAAATATGAGATCCTCAGTCTAGCTATGCTCGACTTTGATATTGATTCAAAGTATTTGCCTTGAGTCGGTATAAGGCAATTGCATCATACTGATCTATGCATGATTCTCATGAGTACAGAATGGGAAAAGATCGTGATTCACTTGTGACCTCTAGTTTCAAGTAGTGCAATACTATTGGAGATAAATATTAGGTAGCACAATACCATTCCAGTGATTCATGTGGTGCAGTACTTTTGCCAGTCGGATTTCTTTTGGAAAACCTTAATTTCGTAGATTTTGAGTGGCTCACTATGGTCAAGATCTCAACTGTTGGACAAGATCGAGCTGCTAATGGATGATGATTGAGATCATGTTGCAAAATGGCTGCAACCAACAATAAAGAGATAAGTTTCTTTGATTGTATCATTGAATTCACCTCTAGGCTAAAATCTCAATTTGCTAAGTTGTGCAAATTTGACATTGCTTACATGTGTTTCACTGGGATAAGATAAGATAATTGAATCATATTTTGTGTTGTCTGATCATCGAGTTTATGCAGATTAGATGATGATCCTACACAATGTTCCTGTCCCGTGAAAATTTCAACTCCAATGTTGTGTGATCAGTTGCAATTGAAGTCAAGAGTCTGCATTGAGAGCAATAGCAATCGACGCCACTGTAAAGGGCGGAGAGAGCAGATATTGAGATCGTTGATATCAATCCCTCAGTTTTTGCATATAGAATTTTGGCTTCATTAAGATAAGTACTACATGGTTGAATAATGTTCATGAATTGTTGTATAGTTATTAATTCATGCTATAACATTGAGAGAGTAAATCATGTATGCTTGTAGCAGTGGTATTTCTCTTTGAAATAGTTGAGTTATATGAACTATTAGTAATCTCTTCTTAATGTGCATTAGGATGGACCAAGAGATTGCTTTCAAGAGAAAAGTATGGAGGCATTGCTTGCAACCATGAGTCTAAGTAAATGACTGAAGACATCTCTTCGAAGAGGAAGAATTAACCTTCAAAGGGAGTTCTATGTCTCGCTGAGAACAAGTAAGGGTTGCAGTGTTGCAAGGCCATATGCTAAATCCTTGAAGTACTTCTTCAACAGTTGAGAGCAGAATTGCTCAAATCAGTCAACCTGGACTTAACATTGGTAGAGTGATCTGGGATGAGGTCAAAGAGGGCAGCCCTGAATCTCTACAGAGGTGTGCGTTGGAAACCATTTCTCTAAGGCAAGCGTTGCAGGCAATCTTAGATGATGAAGTCAGAAGATTGATGCAAATACTTAAAAATTTAGAGGGAGCCTACTGAACCTAAAGAAGATGGGAAGTATACTTAAGAGGTTTGGTATGATGGATTGCAAATCCATGTCTACACCTATGGAGACCAACCTACATAATTTGAAGGAGGTTGTAGCTAGTTCAGACCTGGTGGACCCCACAATGTACAGGCAGTTGATTGGATCTTTGATGTATCTAGTTAACACTAGACTTGATATTTGCTATGCTATGCAGTGAGTGCACTTAGTTAGTTCATGTGTGAACCAAGGCAGGTACATCTAGTTGCAGCGAAACATATTCTGAGATACTTGTGTGGCACAGTTGGATATGAGTTGAGATATTCTTCAGATGTGAACTTGGAGCTGCATGGTTATACTAATTCTGATTGGGCAAGAAATGTTACTGATCGGCAGAGCACCTCTAGATGTTGCTTCAGTTTGAGATTTGCTATGATTTCCTGGTACAGTAGGAAGCGGTCATCTGTAGCATTGAGTACAGCAGAGGTAGAGTATATTGCAGATTGTGTGGCAGCTCGGAAAGCAGTGTGGCTTTGTAAGCTCCTCGCAGGATTGTTTGAACAATCAATGGAGCCTACTATCATTCATTGTGATAACCAGAGTTGTGTGAAGCTTTCTATCAATCTTGTGTTTCATGACAAAACCAAGCATGTTGAGATCAAATACTATTATATCAAAGATATGGTATTGAGGAAAGCTATACAGTTGAGGTATATCAGCACTAATGAGCAGACGGCAGACATTCTCACCAAGCCTCTCTCCAGGATAAAGTTTGTGTACTTTCGAGATAAGGTTGGTATGGTGGAGAATACAACCTTAACTGAGAAGGAGTCTCAGTATCAGTGATCCTATTTAATGAGTTCTTCTCTGTGAGAGAAGTTCGAGGTGAAATCCCTTGATAATGAGTTCTTCTCTGTGAGAGAAGTTTGAGGTGAAATCCCTTGGTAATGAGTTCTCTTAAAGAGAAGTTTGAGGTGAAATCCCTTGATTCCACCCTCTAGGAGAGCTATGGTGGATGCCATGTGTGTGACTCCATGACAACATCACATGAGAGAGTCCGTGATGATTTTCTTGTACTTGCGTTTCACCCTCTGGGAGAGCCATGGTGAAAGTCATGTTGAGGTGACAACATCACTCAAGTGATGAACACTTGTGTACATACCATACATGGTTGTAGCCATTATGGTTGATATCATGTTGAGGTGATATCTAATATCACGATGAGGTGATATTCTTCTTTCCACTTATGGTTGTAGCCACAGTGGTAGACATCTCGATGAGGAGATATGTCTTATGCAGCTGGAAGTATCATCCCTAGCTGAGAGGTTGTGTTGATGTTTAGCAGCGTCGGGCTGCTTCTTCCAGACCCACACAATTGCATTTGGAGGCAATTCAAATGATAGCCTAACGGCTATTTGAATTGTAAATAAGGCTCAATTTTTAGTGAAGGCTCAAATCTCTTATGGCGCAATCTTATTGAAGACAATTCATATTTATATTTAATATTTGTTTTTTGAAGGGTCATGAATTTATTGAGTGCAATCCTCTATGTGGCCGACCTTCCTTTTGATAGAGACTCACCTCTTTGTTGTGGTCGACATGTTGTTTATGAAAGGTCACGTCTCCCATCTCCTTGTGTATATATATCCAATGAAGTTTCATTGTTGATCATCCATTCACTCATGTTCATTACATGATATCAAGTGCGAAGGTTCATCAAAGTGCAAATTGTCTCAAGTACAGATCGGCATTTGTGTAGAAGACAGAAATCTTTGTTAGCAGATTGCTTCACTCAGTTTCGGTGATTGCATCAATTTATGGTGCCTTATCTTTGGCCTCCATATTGGCCTTCATTGTAAAGAAGAATTAATTGAGATTTAATATATAAGAGATATATTATTGCTGGGTTTTACTCCCTCAGGAGGAGGGTTTTCCCAGGGTATCTGCTGTGTTGTGTGTTTGAGTTTTGAATTAATTTCTGTACATTTAAATCTGATCATAAAACTAACAGTATCAAGGAGTCGTTACATCCTCTTAAGCCTCTTCTATTCAAGAATTAAATACTCAAGAGTTGGATGTTCAAGACTTGGAGACTTGTCATTCAAAATAAAGGACGTGGCAATAAAACTGATGACGTGGGAGCTGCTTACAATTGAAGAAGACTTAAGGGTGATCGTTGTATATGAAAGAGTTGCCTATGGCACGGGAAGTAATAAGAAATCTATCGTTTGATACATTTCAAGTGTTTGTGCGACATGGAAGTCAGGAAACACAGTTTCAGTGGCAACACACAATCTAGACAGACTTTAAAAATAATCCCAGAAAATTAAAGCTGCACCTGAGTAATTGGTTTCAGACTACAGGCTACAGTTTGTAATTGAATGACTGTAATAGAATTTATTAAGACTGAATCAAATCTGTCATTAATCTGGCAAGTACTCTCCTGGCTGTGTGCGAGTTACACAAATGTTCTCATCAGTACATTGGACTTTGCAGTTGCTCCTACAAAATCTTAAAGGTTAGTTCTGCAATATGTGTTATTTAATTTGAAGTTTGCTATTTATGAAAAAGTAAAGTTGGTAGCCACTGTTAAAGTTTTAGCAAGTGTGTGCTTTATTCCTGTAATTGGCATTATCAATCTGGGTGAATGTTCTTGAAAGTCAAGCAAACCAGAAAAAATTATAGACCAAATAGAGCAGCCTACTACATATGACTTTGTATTGACTCATGTGGTGATTGATGAGAATGTTGACTGTTGGATATGCAGATTGATAAAGAAACTAGAAGATGTAGTTAGAAGGAATATGTAGGTTGACATTAAGATAAAGGGGCAAGAGAAAATTCATGAAACCAAGAATTTAAACTTGGCCAATTTGGTTGGCCATCTTTCCCCACTTTCAAATCCCAAATTCAAGGCATCATGCTCACAAAAAACTATCTAAGGGAGTCTAATGTAAGAGAATCTCTGGTAAAACAACTCCATCTTAAATGATCTAGAACATTTTGGTGGTGTTATGGTGGAGATACCATGTTGAAGCTGATTTTTGGGTCTCTTAGCAAGAAACCAGGTTGAAACTACTTTTGTGGTCTCCCATATAAGAAACCATGTTAAATCCAAAACACCAATGGGTCATGTCCCCATGCCTATCCTAAGTGTTTACAAATATTCTAGGGACAAGGAATACACAAAAGAACAAACACCCCCTTGCCATATCCACAAATTTTTGAAGAACTTGGGACATCTCAAAGGCACCCCCAAGATTTTGGATGTTCGTAGGGAAGGTCCCCCAGATTTTTTTTGTTTGTCAGCCTGTTGTCTCTAGGATATCAATCATTTTAAATTATTTTAAACATCAAAATAAATTTAAAAAGGTACAATCTCAACCTAAAAGAGGGGCCCACCAAAGCCTACGACCCTAAGCTAACCCACACAAGCCCAAAAAACACTTCATTTGCAAAAAAATATATTAGAAAAAGAGGAAAGATGAGGAGGAAATGTGATGGAAGAGGAAGTGGGATTTGCAACCAAAAGGATGTCAGCACATTTAACAAGTTATTAATGAATCTGATGGCAAATGCATTTTTATCATTACAAATTTAAATTACCAAATGATGGTCTGATTTTTTCAATAATTCTCACTGTTCCACAGAAACGCGTTCCCCCCCCCTTTTTGGCCACGTTACGGAGACTGGGACGTTTCCGGGACAAGGAAACGGGTATGTGACATCTCCCGCCATCCCACCACCGCCATTGGTGCTCCGCCAAAGACAGGGAAACGTCTCCCAAGGAGACGTGGAGACGTGGAGACGTCTCCTTGAGAGACGTCTTCACGCCTCCTTGGGAGACGCCTAGGCATTTCTCTGGAGGCTAGGAGACGTCTAGCCATCTCCTGTCGCCCCACGTCAAGTGGATGAAAAAAACTTAAAATTAAAAATAAAGTTTGATTTTTGGGGGTTGGGGGATAATCCTAATTTGACGTGGGCCCCACCCCTTCCCCCAAAACAACACAAAACCATCTAATTTGGTGATTTCAGTCACATTTTGAAAGACTGATTTTTTTTGCAGCAAGCTGAAGAGGAGGAAAAACTTGTAAAAGTCTGATTGAAGGAGTGAAAAAGGTGATTGCAAGTGTGATAGGAGTGAGAAGGAGCAAGAAGAAGAGGAGAAAGAGGATTCTACTACATTTAGGAGAGATTTTTCAAGCACAAGGTAGGGTTTTTCAAATTTCTTGTTTTTTTTGTTTTATTTTCTGATTTTCATTTTTCAATTCTTTGTTTGTTTAACTTTAAACTTGATTTATTTATTTTTATTCATCTCAAAATCAGATTTGATGTTGAATCTTGAGGGAAAAATGATGAAGATGAATGAATCATTCATCATTTTGCCCTCAAGATTCAACATCAAATTTTATTATTTAATATTTTTATTTTTATTTTTAAATAATATAAAATTATAAATTGTAAATTTTGTTTTCAAAATTAAAATTTCAAATTTGTATTTCAATTTGTTAAACTAGACTGATTTTATTTTTATTTTTATTTTGTGAAATGCATTGTCACTTTCACAATGAGCTCCCAAGACATGGGTGGGGATGAGATGGAAATCTATTCTCATAGTGAACATGATTCAGATTTTGAACCTGAGAATGAGGGGGGCGACCATGGGGCTGATCCTAGAGCCCAATCTAGTTCCATGGCGAGTGCACCAGCTAGTACAAGTTGCCCTTCAGAGTTGTTGGCACAGTATGCTAGGGGTGCTTTTGATCCTAAGTCTCCTCTTAAACAGTTTGCTTCAAGAATACAAGGCACATCACGTTCAGGTGAGGGAACAAGGAAGTGGAAGTGCAACATTTGTGGGACTAAATGGTTTGGTAGCCAAACTAGAGTGAATGCACACTTTCTTTTTTGGACAGGAAAAGGTGTGGAGCCTTGTAAGTTTTTGAAGGAACCTAAAAATATACAGTATAGAATTAAGATTAACAAGCTTTGGGGCATTCCAGATGACACAAATATTTCAGTCCCTACTACTTTGTCTGCTAGGGCAGCCCTTAAACACATCCATCATGCGCCACATACTTCTCATGCATCACAGACGGGAGGAATGATGTTTGGATCTCCATCCACTTCCACTTCTAGTGCCGCTAGGGGGACAGGGAAACGCATGTTGCAGACATCGCAGAGTAACCCCATAGCTGATATGTTTAATGTGTAGCTGAGAGATGAGATAGATGAATCCATTAGCAAGTTCTTATTTGCCAATGGCATTCCATTTCATGTTACACAGTCTCCTTATTATAGGGAGATGATGGCTATGGTGGCGAAGAGAGGAACATCATATGTGCCACCAGGTGAGACGAAAATGATGACCTCGATCTTGGATAAGTGTTATTCCAAGATCAATATTTTGATGGAGAAGATGAAGGCATGTTGGGTGGCATCTAGGTGCAACATAGTTATGGATGGGTGGACGAACATTAGCCATCGTCCACTCATCAACATCATGGTCACATGTGCAGAGGGCCCATACTTCCTTAGAGCAGTTGATTGTACAGGGCATCGCAAAGATGTTGATTTTCAGTTTCTGGTCCTCAGGGAGGCTATTGAGGAGGTTGGGCCACAAAATGTGGTCCAAGTAGTCACAGATCCAACCCATGTGTGTAGAGCAATAGGGAGACTCATTGAAGCAGCCTATAGACATATTTGGTGGACCCCATGTTGTGTGCATGCCATGAACAATGCACTTAAGGACATGGGGAAGATTGGTTGGATTAGAGGAGTGGTCACCGATGCGAGAGATGTGCAGATGTTTATCTGCAACCACCACACTTCACATGCACTCTTCATGACCTTCGTGAAGTAGTTCTTGAAACCAATCAAGACCAAATATGTATCATATTTCATTCTCTTGGAGAGAATGATTGAGTTGCAAGAGGCATTGCAACTCATGGTTATGACTAATGAGTGGAATAGGTGGGTCGAGGCCAAGACAGTGCAGGGGAGAAGGGTGAAGGAGATAGTGAAGAGTGATGTGTTTTGGACTGATGCTAAATACATTGTCTCCATCATTTCTCTAGTATTCCAGGTTATCAGATATGGGGATGGGGATGCACCTAGCCTTGGAGAGGTGTATGAGTGCATCGACTCTATGCTTGACCAGATGAGGGCTGGTATGCGAGTGAAGGACCCCTCTCTAGCATTCTACAATGAGTACATCCGGCCAATCATTTAGCACAGATGGGACAAGTTGAACACTCCTTTGCATATGGCTACCTTTGCCTTGAATCCTAAGTGGTACAAGGCTAGACCGGGTAGAGTGACACCGATTCAAGATGATGTGGTAAAGGCGGGTTTCTTTAGGTGCATAAAGAAGATGTTTGATTATAGAGATGTCGGCATAATTCACACTGAATGGGGAAGATTTGCCACTCTTAGACGCTATTCAGATGCGGCAAAGATGGATATAGAATCTATGGCACAAGAGGACTCACTTTTGTGGTGGAATTGTCATGGTTTGAAATCTTTGACCACCACTCTAGCTATCTGTCTGCTATCCCAAGTTTCCAGTTCTTCAGCTGCTAAGAAGAACTGGTCTACATATAGCTTCATCCACTCTCTTAAGAGGAACAGACTTACCTCTAAGAGAGCAGAGAAGCTTGTGGCTGTATACAGTGCTTTGTGTCTCATGGAACGCAAGACACTTGGGTACAAGGAGAGTCCAGCGGCACGATGGGATGTGGAGCCAGAGGAGCCTTCACAGATTGATGAGGATGATCCTACCACCTTAGATGCAGGGCTGGTTGGTGTGAGCTTGAGGGATCTTGACCTTGTGGAGTCCAGCAGTTCTAGTGATGATGAGTTTGCAAATGATTAGAGGCCTCCCTTCACTACATTTTGAGTTTTGACATTTTGGCATTTTTACTTTTGTAATGCTATTGCTATTAGTATCTGTATTTACTATTTGGCATTTGCTACTCATTGTAATGATGAATCATGTAATCATCTTTATAGACTTTGTGATATCTCATGTTGTTAATGTTATAGCAGCTTCGGTAGCTCCTTCCAGCTCAGCTCTTTCATGAAAATATAATTGAATGATAGCCGTTGGCTATTCAAGTTATATTCATTATTATTGTTATTGTTATTGTTCATCCTCACCTTGTATAGCCGACATGAGAAGTCATTTAATGTGTTGTTATGATTTGAGGCCGACCTCTTGTGAAGAGGCATGCATTTATCTAGGCCGACATTCTTTATGTTTGACTATGGCCGACATAAGAAGATACAAAGTCATCTTGATAATAAAATCTGTTCAGGCCAACTTTCATCTTATGAATTGTATTTGTGGCCGACCTCATGATATGAAGAGGTGCGACCTCTCCAAATTGAATATAAGAACATTCGTCCATTGTAATGAGAGCAGCCAGTTCGGCCATTCACAACAGTGTGAACATATTTGAGTTCAGCAGTGCAAAGATCATCTGGTGAGCAGAAAAAGGAAAGTGCGAATTACCCTCATCTCCTAGTGCGAATTCTAGCTAGCAGATTGCGTACAAGTGCGAATATGTTAAGTGTAAATTTAAGATTCAGGGTGATCATCTACAGCGCTACTCAATGCGAACTTTATAAAGCATAGTGTTCATTCAGGTTGAAGACACTCCAGCACAAAGCTTGATGACAGCATGAACTCCCTACAGCAGGTTGTGAACCATTGGTGAATGTGAATTTTGACAGATCTGTTACTGTCATTCCCAGGTGCGATTTAGCAGATTGCTATCTGTCATTCTATATTCCCAGGTGCTGTACATTGGTCTTGTGTTAGACCTCATTGTGATTTGTAAACTTGCCACTGTTTATCAAATATAAGAGAGATCTTTGTTGCTGGTTTTTTCTCCCTCAAGTGGAGGGTTTTCCCAGGGTATATGCTGTGTTATTTTGTCTGATTTCGAATAATTTTCTGTGTATTTACATCTGATCACATAATTCAACACATATGACATTAGATATTCATATTTTCGATATAATAGAAATCTCCAATTTGACAATTTCATTTGTCAAATTTTATTTAGCAATTAGCATTCAAGAAATCTTCGTATTTAGATTTAGTATTTCAAATGTTGTTGTAAGAGACCTGGTGTCTCTCAACCCCAACCACTGACGGAAATGCAATTTTTTGTTTGTTTTGATGTTTTGTAGTTTTTTTTGTGATTTTTGTGCAAATAGAGGAATATGCAATTTTGAGAATAAATGCTTGAAAAAATAAATAAAAATACCAGATGACAAGATATAAAGGATTACAACTTCTAATCTGAAGACGGATGATTTATTGATCTTTCAGTAAGCTTACAAATGCGAAATCTAGACATGCAAGTAAAAAGGCCATAATAAATATTTGAAAACCTGACTTATTGTAGCCGCCTGAAATGATGACAAAATGGTACGGCCAGCATGAGGAAAATGATATCCCTCTGTGAAACTGACACATGACCTCCAGAAGATCAAGGCGCCACCACTAAAGACAGGATCCAGCAAAAAGGCAAGGCATTTTTGCCTAAAGAGAAAGTACGGCCTTGCAACTGAATGGTACGGCCCAGCAACCAGCAATAAATTAAGTCGTACAACCTAGGAATGTATGCCAGATGATAAATGAATAACAGTCACTCAAAGAGATTTCCTTCTAGAAGAAAATCGATCCAAACCCCAATTTGAATCTTCACCAATAAGCTTTGTAATGACTTCTGGATGAAGCCACTCAACTGACAATCTTCAGCTAATCTTCCATAGCCTCAGTATGTCTAATCATGAAGAGTTGACGTTCTCCACAATCTGGTTGCAAAAACCCTCGTTTCCCCAAACTCCAGATGTTCTCAGAGAGAAAAGACAAAATTTGAATAATCATATCATAATGAGTTCTATTCTGTCTTTGAGAAATAAATACCTCTCTCACAAGTTCAACCATTCTCAAAAAAACAATTAAATGGCATTTAATAATATAAATTTCGACCTTTTCAAACTTAGGCAAATTAATCAAATAATGGCTTTCACTTTAATGAGTAATAAATACTCATTTAAATAAATATTTCGCCCGCCCTTTATTATAAAGTTATTAAATACTTTAATAAGCCATTTCATTAATTAATAACTTTAATATTTCACTTCAAGTGACTTTATAATATAAAGTCATAATAATAATCATTTAAATTATTATTAAATGCTCCATTATTCTCTATTTGCTCATCAAACTGTCAAACTGGGTCGATACTAGTATTGCCAACTGAACCAAATAGTAAGTGCCTGAATATCACTCTGTAATTCTCTGCAAAGGCCCAAACCTGAATCAACTGATGGAGTAATGTCTCAAAACTCAGCATAACTGCCAAAAGGAACCCTCTAATCACATATGTCAGCCTACGAGAGTTTAAATGATAGGCTAACCCCTCAAACACCTGAACTGCCTAGGAAGGGGACATTACATTTGCTATGTTATAATTTTACTAATTTCCTATAGTTTCATTTGAAATGTAATTCTTATACTGTTATACTATTATACATCTTTTCAAAACTAGTTTTTCAAGTACTATAAGGATATGTATATCTATATCTGCACCACCACCCCGCCGCCATCCCCCCACCATCCCCAAACTTAGGCCATTTGTCCCCCGTCCCCGAAACCCATCCCGCGCGTCCCCCCGTCCCCGCGTCCCCAACGCACATAGAACACTGATAATTTTGAATTAATGAAACATGACATTTTTAATTATCCATTGGTTCAATGCAATCATGGATTAGACAAGCCCAAACAAGGACTAGTCTCCTACAACAAAAACTTAGTGAATTTCTAACAAACTGGCCCAGTCTATCAAAGTCACAAGTCTTCCTGGCAGGATTTGCCCTTACAATAAAAAGCTCATATCAAAAAATATATAACCCAAAAACCTAAGACAGAAAAAAGAAATGACTTGAAAGCAAAGGAAAAAACAAAAAGACATCATACAAAGTAAAATTAAGTAGAGATAGCAAAAGACAACAACTAGAAAACATTAAGAAATGGTGATTTTGGATAATTAAAAGGTGCATTTTGTTGGCGTTTCAATTAGCACCTTTGGAGTGCTTATTGGAAACGGTCAGCTATTGCAAGTGTGTAGTAACTGCTTCTTCAAATTAGGAGGGGAAGTTCCCTCTTTTGCTAATGTTTGTGTAAAAAGTAAAGTAAACTGCTCTTCCTATCTTTTTACTCTGCGGCAGGACAGAAGGGTGCATAAACACAATGCGTTGTAGCTAAAGTTTTTCTCTGGTTTCTGCAGATCTTAACTACAACTAAGCTAGCTTTTAATCTATCCTATCTCCTCTAGATAAACAGAGCAAGAGAATATAGGAGAGGGAATGTAATGGTTCGATCACTTAGACAAACTCTCTCAGAATACATCCGAAGGCTCTGAACTCGCAAATTTACACCGAAATAGAATCCACACAAGTAATCTTCAAACGATAGGCTATCTCTCAAGATTCCCAAGGAGGCACTATGTCCTTTCCAAGGTGTAGGCTGAAAAGTAGGCTGCTAGAAACAACAAAGGACGATAATCTAACTCTCTAAATTCCCAAGGAGAGACAATGCTCTTTCTGAGGTGTAGATTGAAAGACAGATTATTGAGAACAACATACAATCATAAATTTCGAGATTTTTACATCAAAGGAAAGGTAGCTCTCCTAATTTATTATCTCAATCTTCCACCAAAGGTTACACATTGGGACAGCAACTTGTGTCAAAGAGACAATCACACATGAAGCTATCAAACCAAGAACACATGAACAATGATTGAATACACCTATCTGAATAAGAACGCAAGTTGTACTTAGTGTTTCCCTATCACAAATACGATTCAAGAACATATACTAAGCGAACAAATTGAAGGCTTGTGAGCTCAGCATTTTGCTGCCATGAAGTAAAGTTTTTTCTGAAAAAATCTGACACCTGGTTATTGTAGGCGCTTCAATGTTTTACAAACCCAATCTGTTTGATTTTCAAAATTGAGGCTTTTTTCGGAAAACCCCTAAAAATAGGCGCAGCAAGGCTATTGTTTATGGAAAAATTCAACAAGTGGGTTTTGTTGGAAAAGTTGTGCTAATCATACCCAGTTGGTCAAATCTATGATTATCCGCTGATTTCTTGGACATGCAAGAAGATCTAAGACATAAAAAGAGGAAAAAGACAAGAAGAAGATTGGAAGTTATCAACTGCCTCTCTAGAAAAATTATGCCTGAAGAAGCAACCTTTGATAAATTGTCCTTCTGTGCAAATGATCTTCAAAAATAAGAAGAATGACGAAAACCCCTCTGTTAGATCTTGAAAAGACGTCTTGGAGAAGAAAATGTTGTTCTTGGCTTCAATCTGCAAAGAAAGATGTTGAATCATGACGCCCAGGCTTGATATATAGTGATTGATGTTGAAGCAATCAAGTTTGGGCGCCAACTCATGATGGAGGAGTCTTTTTGCCTGATCTGGAGTTCCTGGGAGTGATTTCCATCAATTTGGAGATATTTTAGATATGAAAAGGTTGTCTAAATAGACAACTTCAGTCAACAGAGTCTTACTTTGACTTTAGGCGTCCCTTTGAAGAGTTGAAGATATTTTCACTCTTTTTCATGTTGAAGTGCCTCTATTCGATCCTCGTTTCTAGTTGCTTAGTTGATCTTGAGGTGTTATTGATAGATCCATTCCTAAGATGGAACAACTCTGATGAAGTGTGTTTGGGAGTTGCAAAGCTCAAAACCTGAGTCTAAAGCCTCTGATTCTTGGGCGCCTTTTCCCAAGAAGGTGCATTTTTCACCAGACTTAATCAATTTTCTTGAGTGTTCTTCAATTACTCCAGTTTGACCCTTTGTGCTCTGATCTAAGATTACCGCTAACTGATCAGTCTGATGATCTTGCTAAAACATGGGATGGATAACCAATTCAGTCCCGGAAAGGATGACTGGCTTCACGAATCCTAAAAGTTGATCTAGGTGCCTTAAAAGCTTAGGTGCCCTTGGCCTGCAGGGGTGCCTTTGACCTTTTGACTTGCTACTTTCAATTTGCAAACTTTCATGATCGGCCCCAGTTTGATCTCTGTCGTCGGGCATTTGATTTGTTTGTCATCTTCGCTGACGGAGTCATTGTTGAGTTTGATCAAAACTGAGAAGGACATCCTGGAGGTCTCTGAGCTTACATACTGCATCTAACTGCCAAATAATATAGGCGCCTATTTCTAGGAGGATGCATTTTCCTTGACACTTAGCCATTTCTCCATGTCTTTCAATCTTCCTTTGCTTTCAGGTGCTTTATGCTTGATCTTCTTCTGCAAACGCCTGACAAGTCTCGTGAACATGCAGTTGGATTGATCGCAAAGCTGAGAGAGTGTTGAACAAATGCCTTGTAGAAAGCAGTTGTTAAAAACCTCATTGAGTGACTCAAAATGAAGGGCGCCCCTGGCCAGCAAGGGTGCTTTTGTCTTGATATGCACTGATTTACCCTCCATTTGGCATGCTCTAACGATCAACAGTTAATGTCGTTTGATGTGTCTCGCAAGCTAGCGAACAAGTTCGTTGCAAGGCTAAGTTGATGCTGGGTAGATCATCTGAAGACAAGCTATGCTCAAAAACTGACATCCGGTCCATCTTGTTCAAGGGCACCCCAGGTCAACAAGGGCGCTTTTTCTCATGTTTGACTGCCTTTTTTGATAGTGCTTGCTTGTAGCATCTCTTGACCTCGCTTACGTTTTCTAGTGACAGATGAATCAAGTGACCCTTCTTGACGATGCGCCGAAAAGCCAGTAGAAATACGAAGGAGATGACTGTTATGGTAACAATTGATGAGTGTATTTGACCTTCTAAATTCA
>VDFB02236443.1:0-14175 GCA_007258455.2 Sequoia sempervirens
TTGATTATGTTATAAGCACCTGCTGCTTCCGCCACGTGATTAGTTTGGACCCCCAGAGGGGTGGCAATGGCTCCTAAAAAGTTACTTGCCGAGTCTCTTAGGACCCCATCACACCCAGCCTTTCCTGGATTTCCTTTGGCCGTGCCATCGAAATTGGCTTTGGCCCAACCATCCATAAGAAAACTCCAGCAAACTCCCTCCCTGGCCTTTTTGGTCGTACTAAGAACATTGGAAATATCCCATTTAATTCTCCATTCCCTAGCAATCAGGTTGTTATAAGGAGAGAAAACCACCGTCTCAACCTTGTCCTCCCTGAAGGGAACAACAGAGAAGTTTTCTTTGATCATTCTAAGAATTCTTTCAAACACAATTTCCTCTAACGACTCCTTATCCCTGAAGATCCTATTGTTTCTCTCTTTCCAAATTCTCCAAGTCACATGGGGGAACGAGAAAGCCCAAAGTTTTTTTATAAAGGGGTTGAGAGAGGGGGCTTTCCATTGAACAAAAAAATATTCAACCGACTCCGGGGGGATCCAAGAAAAATGCCAACATTTCAGAAGCTTGTTCCAAACCATAGAGGAGAAAGGACAGTGGATGAAGAGGTGGTTTACCGATTCAGCGTTACTTTTACAGAGGTAGCATCTATTGGGGAGAAGAACCCCTCTTTTGCTAAGATTATCCACAGTTAGCACTTTATTTTGCAGCACGGCCCAAAAAAAGATGTTAACCTTAGGTAAGAGATGCTTAGTCCAAGCATGCGACCACAGAGGGGGAGGATTAAGAGCATTTCAAAGCCGGGAAAAAGTGGATGAGACAGAAAAGCACCCAGAAGGCTCATACTTCCAGATAAGACTATCCTCCTGATTCAGGCACAGTCTGACAGCATTCAAAGAGGAGTAAACAGAGACCAAAATAGGGTTTATCAAGGGGGGATTGATCCACTTACCATCCCACCAGTAATCTTTAACAAAGAGGCCAAAAGTATCTTTGCAAAACTCAGCCCATCTACTGATATTCCCATCTTGAGACAGAGGTTCATTGCGTAGCCAACAGTCATCCCAAAATCTGATCTAGTTACCATTGCGAACCTGCGATTTCAAACCCAATTTCACAACCTTTATCCCATCAATCATATAGTTCTAGCAACTTGATCCTTTCGAGAGAATAGGATTCTTAATAAGATCTTTGAGGGAATTATTATTCTGCAAATACTTACTTTTAATTATTTCACTCCATTCCCTAGAGGAGAAGAATAGTCTCCATATTTGTTGAGCTAGGAGCGACTTGTTGAGCAGTCTGATTTTTCTTAGCCCAAGGCCTCCATCCTTTTTGGATTTGCAAACCAAGTCCCATCCAACAAGAGGCATTATTTTTCTTTCTTCAACTCCCGACCAGAGGAATCTCTTTTGAATCTTTTCAATAGTCTCAGCGTATTTGGTTGGGATTTTAAAAAGACTAAGAGCATAGATAGGGAGATTCTGCAAGGAGGCTTTAAGAAGCTGGAGTTTTCTGGCTTGGCTTAGGCGAGCACCTTACAAGCCAAAAAAAATTTTCCCAAACCTATCAACCAAAGAGATCCAGAAAGAATTCGGAGGTTTTAAGCATAGAGGTAATCCTAGATAAGTAGCAGGAAGGGACTCTATCTCGCAACCAAGAATTCCAGCTATCTTCCTCTGTCTGTGCAAAGGTGTGTTAAAGAAATATAGTGAGCTTTTTTGCTTATTTATCACCTGACCAGAAGCTCCTCCACAAGTATCTAGAAGTTTCTTCATCTCTTTAGCTTCTCAGACAGTAGATCTACCCATCAGCAAAGTGTCATCCATGAACTGTTGGTGAGAACATATCAAATTGCTCGAAGACGGTTTGAACCCCATAATAGATCTTTGAACAACCAATTTATTCATATTCCTACCAAAACTCTCAGCCATAATCGTGAAGAGGATAGGAGAAATGGGATCTCCCTGTCTTAACCCTCGAGAACTATGGAAGAAAGTGGAAGAGGTCCCATTAATCAGAACCACCACAAAAATAGAAGTAATGAGTTGTTCAATCAGCTGCAAAACCCTTTCATTGAACCCAAAAGATTTTAAGATCTTAAACAGAAAATTCCAGGCCACCCTTTCATAAGCCTTTGAGATGTCAAGCTTTAGAAGAAATCCTTCTGATTTAGAGACTGAGAGGGAGTGAATATTCTCATGAGCATGGACAATGGAGTCAAGAATTTGTCTTCCAGGAACAAAACCATTCTATTGAGGAGCAATAATATTGGGCAGAATGAGAAGCAGGTAAGCACCTTCGAGATAATTTTGTAGGAGTTACAGAGGCTGATTGGTCTAAAACCTTCAAAATCCTGCACTCCTGGTTTTTTGGGGATAAGAACCAAGAAAGTGGCATTTAACTCCTTCAAAAGGTTTCTAGAACGGAAGAACTCTTTCACTGCCTTCTCAACATCCTCCCCCACAATGTCCCAGAACCAATGGAAGAAAAGTAAAGGGAAGCCATCAGGACCAGGCGCTTTGCTTCCTTCAAAAGAGAAAATAACTTTTTTAATTTCCTTGCTAGTGGGTATAGCAGTCAGCATTTCATTGTCTCTAGAGTTAACAATCCTGGGGATAGCCTCCAGTAATTGATTTTGATCCTCTAAGTTAATTCCCACTTTCTCAGACAGAAGGTTCTTAAAAAATAGGACAGCCTCTCTTCTGATGTCCTCTTCCTCCTCATAATTTATGCCATTAACCACAATCGCAGAGATTTTATTTGCTGCTCTGTGTTTAGAAGCTGAAAGATGAAAGTATCTGGTGTTTTTGTCTCCAACCTTTAACCAAAGAGCTCTAGACCTCTATCTCCAAAATTCCTCTTCTCTAGCAATTATCTCATGAAGTTTTGTGAGAATCTCATTTTCCTTCTCCTTAGTTTCATTCAGGTAGCCTTCCTTCTGAATTTTGTTTTTGATTTCAGAAATCCTAAACTGAAGATCAGATTTGATCTAAAAGATATTGCCGAAAGACTCTTTTTTCCACTTTCTGAGATTCATTTTAACTTCTCTTAATTTTTTGGCTATTCTAAATAAGGCAGTGCCCTTTATATTAATATTCCACCATTTCCTTATTTCCTCTCGGAGGAGAGGATGGGAAAGCCACATCTTCTCAAAATGAAAAGGAGTATTCCTCTTAATCTTTAAGGGACCAGCAACAAAACTAATAGGAAAATGGTCAGATCCAATCCTAGGGAGGGTTTTCAAAGAACAGCAGTAATTTAAGAGCCATATATCATAAACAAGGGTTCTATCAAGTCTCACCTGGATCAGATCATACATAACTCTTCGATTCAACCACGTGTAAGAGCTCCCTTGCAAGTCCAGGTCAATCAAGGCCTAATTGTTGATGAATTCCAAAAGATCCTCTTTGCTTTCTTCATTGATCTAAGAACTGCCAAACTTCTCACCCTGAAGGAGAGGGGAATTGAAATCTCCCATGACAACCTAGGGGTCATTTTGAAAGATATTTCGAAAAGCAGCCAGATCTTTCCAAAAGGCCTTCCGAGATTTTTTGTAGTTAGGAGCATAAATATTAGACTGGATCTAGCTGAAGTTGTCCCTTATATGAGTAAATCTAGTGGCAACATGATTAGGACAAGAAAAAAGTGGATCACCTCTTATGATCTTACAGTTCCAAAAAGTCGCCACCCCACCAGAGGCACCAGCAGAATCACTTCCCTGAATGGAATAGCGCTGGAACAAAAAAATCTTTTCCACCTTTTCACTTAACATTTTAGTTTCTTGAATGAGGAGGATATTAGGATTTTGGTCCCTTGCAAAATTGTGTAAAATATCCTGCTTGTGGGGGTTATTTAGTCCCCTTATATTCCAAGACAATAACTTCATGATGATTTAGGAGGGAGGAGGATCTCAGGGATGGTTTTTTGGCAACCATCCACAATATCTTGAAAGCTAATGTGCTCTCTTATCCAAATTTTAGGTCTTCTTCCTCTGGCCAAGGAAATTGCCCCACAGTCCACTTTTTCTCTCGATCTTGTCGAGATCCCGCAAGGGGTGATTTTGATTTTCACTTTTTTCTTCTTTTTCTTGGATAGAAACTCTTCTCTATCTGTGTCCTCTTGACTATCTGATTCTTTACTGGATTCCCATTCTTTTTCAGAGAAGAATTTTTGTTCCCAGGGGAGAGTATCCATGAGCCCATTCACACAAGGCGAGGAGCTACTTCTTTCGAGAGAGCTTACCTGGCTAGGATCCAAATAAGTGTCTTTAACGACTTCAATAGGAGCCACATCTGATCTAGATTCATCTACTGGGTTATTTGCCTGAATCGGGGATACGATCAAGGGAATGCCTACCTCCAGAGAAAGGCCCGAATTGGAATTCATCCAACCACGCATCACAAAATAAATGGCCATCACAAAAAATTTGAAAGGCAACTTAAAATAGATAACCTTTAATATTTGAAAGGCAACTTCAAATAAATGACCATCACAAAAAAATTGCTTGACAGGCAGGGTCAACTGTCAAATTTAAGCCGTGGTCCTGACATTCAATTTTAATTATTATTTTTTAGCTTTTTATTAAAATTTTAGTGTATATGATGTAATAGTTTTGGATGGGTAGTGTATTTATAGAGAATATATTTTTAACAAGTAATGTAAGCTATAGATGTATCAATGAATTGTTTTGCATTCTAAATCATGGTCTCATTTTCTTTTTGTATATCCTAGTTTGAATAATCAAGCAATCTATTTTTATAAAAAAATATTTGTATTTTTGTGTTGAACTTTTTTTTAAAATATTAACATACTCTATATTTTGTGAATTAAAAGAACATAATAGTGTAGGATCAAAATTTTGTTTTGCCTTACATTGGCATAGTTTCTCAACTAGATGATAGGTTAGGTTTTGTCAAGAAAAATACATGATTGAATGTGCAATTTGATAGGAAAATTTTGACTTATGTGAGTGTAATTTTAAATTTATTGAACATTAGTTTAAGTTTGTAAATATGTTTGTATGACAAGTAGTCCTAATTGATTGGTGACATGTAAAATATGAGATATTCTTATGAATAGTTATTTAAATGTTAAAGTTTATATTGAGATGCAAGTGAATAAAAGATATCTAAAAAATATAAACTATATAGCACCCTAATAATTGTGAGGCTCTTTTGTGAATCCATGGCTAGTATGATTTAGTATAATAGGAAGGTTATCTATAGCTTAGAAGGCTAGATTTCATATGTAACTTCTATAGTCAAAGATCCTATAATAGACGTTTGGAATAAGTATTAGACAATATATAAATATTAGATAAAAAACATTAATGCAATATTTATAGGATATATATAATTAATAAAGGGTATTGAAAATTGGGTTAAAAACATGGATAACTTGTTAAATTTAAGATTATCATTATCAACCTATGTCATTAAAGGTATAAAAGAGTTGACAAGAAAAAAAGTTATAATAGCCTAAACTTTATTTTTTATTTTATGGATGCTTAGGTGAGATATTTTTGAGAATAAATATATTAGGGTCATTAAGTGATAATACATTTTATTTGAAATATGAATCTTGAATATATAGTTTCATAAATTTATCTTTTTATGGGAATATGTATGATAAAGGATATTCTAAGAGATGGAATGTAATATGGAAAATGGGTCCTTATTGGCTAGCTTTTTTATTTAATCCTATTTTATATTATATTCAAAAATCTCTAGAGGATAAAGTGAGGATAAGAATTTTAGTATTTCGTATGTATCTTGGGATAGAACAAGGTATGAATCTTTAAGTTTAATTGTGTACTTAAATCATGGTCTTGGAAACTAGTCAAGATACTTATATATAGTTGTTATGTTGTGCAATAATTATGTTTATCCTTATATGATTAACCATATTTATATGTTTTAAATTTATGTATTCATATTTCTTATTACTTAGAATACTTAATTTACTTATTTTTATACTAATGTGTTAATTCCAATGCTATGGCTACACTACATCTTGTTGTGTTTGTTGAAATCTCAAGCAAGGGATAAAATGGGAGTGTAAGAAGCTTCAACTTTATTGTGCTTACTATAAATATCGGTCCCACTATAAATGCAACAAAAAAAATCCACAAGGTTTTGATGAAATTTCCTTGGTGTTGTCATGAACTACTTGAGAGGGTAAGAGAATGGTTGTTTCTACACATTTATTAGAGGTGAAATAGTTGTAAGCCTTTCATGATGTGTTGGATAACTTGGCTATGATGTATGATAAGTTTGATGGGTTGTTTTTCTTTCTAAAAGATACATTATTTGATTGATAGTATGGATGTGGTGGAGATGCTAAGTTGATATGTGCATTTGAGCATTACTTTGATAATATGTAGTGTTGGTGAAGATCTCAATTTTTTCCTTTGCAACCTTGCCTTGTAAAGTTTTGAATGAAATTATAAACAAGTTTCTCACCATCTCTTTACATGTTTTAATGTCTATGTAGTTGGATGATTTTTCATATTTTAAATAAAATATTTTTGGTTGTGTGACTTATATAAAATTAATGTATATGTTTTTTATTTTTGTTTTATAGCATTTTGTGTTGACATAGTTTGCTTTTAATAAATATTTTGTATTTAATAAATTATTTCACACCATTTCCATTAATATTGGGTCATTTGTGGAAGAAATTATGGAGCATTAGGAGATAAATTAAGGCACTTACAATGCATTAGATTGTTATGTACCTATGGATATGATTGTTATCTATTGGATTTGCACCCTGTTGAATGTGAAATTCAACAATCCAGTGAAACATGGGAATGATCCCAAGGTGTGGGTACCTCAAATGGGACCAAACCTCTGGAGAAGGCCGACTTCCTAGTTGGTTATCACTTACAACTTTCTAATTTTGTAAAAGAAAAGGGAGAAGGAAATGCATGAAGCGAAAAAATTGAAAATTAAAAGTGAAGTGATACACCAAACTTATGATGAAAAATGAAAACTCAGAGCTTTAAACACTTGGCTCAAACTGATAGAAATCAAAGTTTGCACAACCTGTTACAGTATGTTTCTGCATAAATATTTCACTAAAGGGCCAGAACACATTAATCGGCAAAGGGAAGGTAAACTTCACAATTGAAAAATTATATTCATTCCCTAGACACAATCAATAACCTACATAAACTTACATTTGCAGAAAATGTATAAATTTATGAGACAAAGCTAGAAGGAAAACAAAAAAATCTCACAAAGAGCTTGATCAATCATTCAACATACACAAGACTGCAAGAACAAGAAGGCAAGAACTTCACCACCAGAAATAACCAAGGTATCCTCTGTATTCCATATCCAAAGAGTTACAAAATATGCCAAGAAAATGTATAAGGACTTCAAAAAGTCACAAGTACAAAAGTTGCATATCAAGAACTAACTCCAAAATGAGTTCAAAATGAGAATATATCTCTCCACCCCAGGTAGTTGCATCAAAAAAGGAACTAGAAGCTTATGAGCTCGAATGCCTCCAAAAAGCCTATTTTTTGGCAACTAAAGCCTCCCTAAAAGAGCTCCAATATGTTTGAAAAGGTCAACTTTGACTAAACCTATCATAAAGCATGCAAAAATGGGCCTAAATACTCTCTAACTCTCCAAAAAAGTGAGTAAAATCCCCCTATATTCTTGGCACATGTTTACCAACTACAAATAACCTCCCCTAGATGCTTGCAAATCATAAATCCAAGCATATTCCTCCTTGACCATAACTTTGTTTGCAAACGTAGCATCCTAATAACATTTAACTTAAGTGATTTATAATGATATCAATAAGATAAATGTTTTACATTTAATAATTTTATGCAAAACAAAGATGAGTCTCGACCATATGGGAAATCGATGTAAAGACTAAAAGTCTAAATCTATACTAGCACATACCAAGGGACAAGCATTAGTTACATTGCCAAAGTTTAAAATAAAAAGTAAAATACCTTTTTCTTATGTCGACATTTCTTTTAGGGTAAAACCCTAGCAACACAAACAATGAAAAAGTCATCTCATTTTGCATTTCAAGTTTCTGGAAAAAACTCAGGGCGCTGCCAAGGGTTTCAATGAAGCTCCTTCATGAAAAAATTTGAGGCTTTAGTGGGGATTTTCACATGTATCCTGTAGAACGATGAAAGTATGTTTTGACTCTTACTTTGCTCCATTTTTCTCCAACATTCTTCTATGTTTACTCTACATCTCATGGCCATCTTACAAGAAATAAACATATGCTTCGAATCTCTCTATGTGTTAATTGGTACCTCTGTATCTCTACGCCATGACTTTGCATTTTCTTTGAGAATTTACCTGAAGACTACTCGCCTTTTCTGAAGATTACTTTTTCAGAAAAAATTTGTGTAAATCTTTCCTATCTTACATGCACTTGTATAAATGCAATAATCTGTTAATGTAATCTTTTGATTTCTGCTTATGCACTTGAATGTAATGTAGGAAAGATAGAGAAATGTACCTTTCTTTTAGTTTAAAATCAAAGAGCTCAAACTAATTGAGCTAATAGTGAAATTAGGTAACAATGATAATTTAAGGTATTTAGGTATTTGGCTAGCTTTGTAGGCTATTTGTAAGGAAAATAATAACATAATCATGCATTATTAGGATGGATGTTATCTTTCCAAGTAGGTGTAGGTGTGCATTTTAAGTAGCATATGATGAGCTTCAAAAGTGAATATAATCATATGATTGCTTCACTAAATTTCATAAGGAAAACAATAGCTAGAGTAAGTCCATATCAAGAACAAGAATTGATGAATTCTATCAAATTACTTCCAGCAATTAAAATATGTAAGATCAAGAACTTGAATGAATCATGAACTAGGAAAGTGACCATAGAAATATATGGTTTATGAATAAGACTTGTAAGGAAAAGAATGCAAAATATATAAAATGTGCCTCAATATATTATCAAGTACAAGATTATATTAGATCTATTCCCTATTAAAAAAACTTTTTGATGGGTGTTCAAGGCCACTCCTAAGGTACCAATAAAGTATATTAACAGCTTACTATGTAAACCCCATATATAAATAATCAAAGTAAGTATTAAAAAACACTATGAGGTAAATTCTAATAGCCTAGATTGAAACCACCATCCTATGGCTCTTTGCAAAAATTCAATGATCTAAGTCTAAATAATTTACTTGTATGGGAGGTTGTTGCTTGAATTAATTATAATAAATCTTAGAGCCCCATCATGATAATTTATCTATCAAGACTATCCTTTCAGACTAGCATTCTTTGCAATACCGAAGCCTATTTTTGTTTCCAATTTTTAATAACTCCTAACCATCGATTCCCCAAGAAAATTATTGACCCTAGATGTCTTAGAGTAAATATCTAATTGAAACATGTCTCATGAGGAAAGAAGCCTCAACAAGAGTCTTAAGTCAAGAAAATCCCATATTCATTACTCTATCAAGTGAAATCTAAGTCATCGATTGACCAAAGTAAATCAAGTAGTGGTGCCTATCCTCTAAATGGACGTATGAATGTTGCCCCTTTAAAAACTAGAATTGACCAAAAGAAGTATAACAAAACTCTTTGAGGTAAATTCTAATATCCTAGACTGAAATCACTATCTTATGGCTCTAAGTTGCAAGATTCAATGATCTAAAGTCTAAATAATTTAAGTATGGGAGGTTATTGCTTGAATTAATTATAATAAGGCTTAGATTCCCTTCATGATAATTTCTCTATCAAGACTATCCTTTGAGACTAGCTTCCTTTTTAATATTGAAAGATATTTTTGTAATGAATCCTAACCATTAATTCTTCAAGAAAATTATTTCCTATTAATGTCTTAGAGTAGATCTGTAATGGAACTATGTCCCCAAGAGGAAATAAGACTTATCATAGGGATTTATTGATTTTGTAAGACTACATTCCTATATATAATGTGAGCAAAAACTTAAGCAGTTCAATTAAATAAATCTAGTCTAATTTTTGCCAAGTCCATTGGGCTATCCTATATGGTATCAAAGCATGGTTTAAATCTAAGGGCCTAATGGGACATTAAGGATAAAATTTTAGGTTTAATTTTGAGATTGATTAGGTATTGATCATGCAGCTACTCTATTGATGCAAGTAGTAAGAAAGCTAAAGTTCAAAAGTTAGTCTTTGTAGTGTATCAGTCTTTGTCATAATAGTGGTTTACAATTCTGAGGAAGGCAATTTTAGCTAAGAATGCATATTTTTAGAAAATATAATGTTTTAAGCCTTAAAAAGTTCCATTTTAAGGATTCCAATTGAAGAGGTTTGATCAAATCACCTTAGATCAAACCCCCTTGGATAGAACCTTGCTAGTTTTAAACCATACCTATAAATGCGTCTCCTTTACACCTATCAAAATGCTGATAAAAAATCACTTTTGATTTATATTTTGGGGAATCAAATGAATTCATTTAAAATTTATTTCAAATTATTATGGTATTCCTTAGAACAAGCTATCCAATGAATATAATTTTAATATGTTTTGGTTTTGTTGATATGTATTTGTTTTTTAAGTTTTATTAAACATGGGTTTTTCATCGAAAATGAATTTCTTTGTTCTTCACATGTGGAAAAATAGAAGATTATAGAAAAAAATTGAAAAATATGAGTGCACCAGATATTGAAGTCCCTGATCAACAAAAAAAAGTGCAAATTAAATTTTTGATATATACAAAAAATTATGTGTTATCTGATCGTATGCAGATTGTAATTAAGTTTGACTTTGAAAACTTGATTAAGGACAAAAATATTCAATAAAAACTATCTAAGCAAGTGGAAGCACTAGATATCAGAGTTACAAATCTAAATTTGAAAAATTAGAATTTTATCCTTCATGGAAAAGGTGTTATCGTTATCACAGGTGTCGTCCACTTTTTTAAAAATGTTGTTTTTTGAAAAATCTATTTTGTGGGAGATGGAAAAAGTGCAATTTGATTCCAAAATTTTGAAAAAATATTTTTAGAATCTACAGACAAAGTTTGATGAGACTCTGGTTGCACCATCTTCAAATTCCTCCACCAGTTGCTTAGCTATAGGTGCTTGAATGTGAATGTTGGTTTAAAATAATAATGTGGAGTGTCTAGTTTGGCCAAAATTGTAAACCACTATTATGGATCACCCATCAATAGGAAATACTTGTTTATAACTGTGGAACAATTTAACTTCAACCATGAGGAATAAGAAGAGAGAAGATGGTATAAGGATAAGAGTAGTTCATATATGAGTTACTAAGCTCTAAGATGGAGGAAAAAGAGCAAGGGCATTGGGAGTAGAGAGAACCCAACAAAATAAAATAAAAAATGAAATATTAAAATCAATTGCAAAAGAAATACTTCTCATTTAGCATGAAATAAGAGATTGAATTTTGCCAAGGAAACTAACAAATTAATAGCTGGATAATATTGGAATGAGAAAAAAAGGAACCTAAAAGTGGGATGGGACATAGTAAATTCTAAGGAAGAAGCCATCTAAATAAATTGTCAAGAACAAATCCATCTCTTAAAGTTCATCATTATAGACTCTTTCCAAAAAACAATTTTCCTTGTCTTCATTGCATAGAAACATGCATGCTTATGATAATATTCTATTTTAAAATCAACTAAATAAAAATTGTTAGCCACAATGTATAAGTTGTTGAATATGATGAAATGAATCTCCCACTATAAAATTTATGCATAAAACAAATACAAGAACTCAAGATTCTTAATGTAGTTGTGATTAAGGATTGTAAATAAACATTAGATGTGGCATATGGAATTTAGTCTTCACTAGCATTTTTGATGTACGCAACTGATGCAAAAGTATTCAATTACTATCTTACCCCTTTCTCCTATATACATATAGACATATTGGGTAAACAAAGATCACAAAGTTCATTACAACAACCAAATATAATTGTAGTTAGGTTCATGAATTTATCTAGATAATATTCATTCATCTTTATTACAACTAGAGTTGTTCATTAATTCATAGAATGTAGGAACATGTGTTACCAATTTATTATTAAAGTGCAATGTACTTTTCTTGGAGGCCAACCCAAGTATCATGCTTACTTTTCCTCCTATCCACCATTACAATGAGGTATTCAACTTCATATGGGTGTTGTTGAGGTGTGTGGCCATTCAAAGATTTTCAACCCCTTTGATTGGTGCAAGGCTTCTACCATCTAAGAAATTTTGTAGCTAATCTCTAGAACCAATCCAAGAAAACCATGGAATCCACCACATAGCTAATCTAGAAAAATTATGGAATCCACCACTTAGTCGATCTAAAACTCAATATCACTAGATTGACCAATTGACACATGCACAAGCATGCTTACATATAGACACACATGTCTCTAAACATTTGAGTCACAATTGCATTCAACATAATTTGGGGGGCTAAAACCACTTCAATGGGCCCTAGCACATGCCAACAAGAAAATACCTTGATCACACTGTAGCATCTTGCTATACCAAATCAACTCTATCCAACTTTAAACTAAGATATCAACCATTCTAAGGAAACCTTGATAATCAAGGTAACACCTCATTATGGCTACACACTATTCAACTTGTCATTAAGATAGAAAATACCCCATCTCTACTAGGATGACTAGCATTTGAACATTTGATTCACCAAAATAACTATTATGTTACTTTATTAATGAATGACCATGGAGCTATCCTCTCCATAAAATGACAACTATACAACTCCATTGAGACCTAAAGGATAATTAACAATTTAATCCATGGAGTCTTTCTTGTCACTAGATCACATGTATATTGTGCTACAATAGATCAAACTCATACACAAGGATCCCAACTTAGGCATGAGACTGTGAGACTCATGAATTCACAAACATAGAATGACATATTCACACATCAACCACATTGAGAACTCTAGCCTGGACATAGATCATCATAATTTAATAACATCACAGATCTCATACATAATACATATCCAAAAAATACTATTTCATTAGTTTCAACCTAAAAACATAGGCCACAACCTTCCTCAACTCCCATGATCTCAAATATCTTCACTAATTTATATGATAAATTGTAGCTGTGATAAGGAAATGAAAATTACTTTTAGAATATGTAACTACATTTTGCATATATCTACCACAGCAGTTACAACTACCTCTGACAAAATTCCTCTATGGATGTCCATACCCATTTGGCGTAGGCTGGGAGGATACCGGCAATGGTTGTAGAGAATGGCTGTACACCTGCCAATTGCATTTGGTTGGAAGTTCCTAAAGCCTTTTCAACAAACCCATTGTGTTCATATCCTGCAATCAGGCGTTCCATTAGAAAAATGTGCTCTGAAGCATTCTGTCAAATAGTTCAGGTGCCTTGTCTAGGCTTCCACATTTTGCACATCCAACAATCAGGTCATTCCATGAGAACAAATTTCTTGGAGGCGTTCTGTCGAAACAGTTCACGTGCCTTGTCTATGCTTACACGTTTTGCATACATGTCTGGCGGGGTTGTTGCAGCTACAACATCTGCAAAATTCCTCTATCATTCATCGTTTGATGAATGTCCATACCCTGTTCCAAAGCTCTCATTTTCGCACAGGCTGTGAGGATGCTGGTAGAGGCTGCGAACTCTGGCTTTACACCTGCCAATCACATTCTGTTGAAAGTTTCTAAATCCTTTTCAACAAAGACATTTTGTGCATATCCTGCAATCCTAGCATTCAATGAGACCACATTTGTTTGAAGCATCTGATCAAACAGTTCGCGTGCCTTCTCTATACTACCATATTTTTGCATACATGTTTACCAGAGCATTTCCAACTGTGATGTCTGAAAACAATTGCCATTCCATTACGTTTTGATGGATGTTCATACCCTGTTCCAAAGCTCCCATTTTGGCACAAGCCAGGAGCAGGCGCGCAAATGAAAATTGTTCGGGTCAAAAACCTGCATATGGAGATTTTACGGGCGGGAGAAACAAATTTTTAAAATTGAACTTTGTGCGGGAGTAATGGAGATCTTACGGGCGGGAGAAACCACTTTTAAAAATTGAACTTTGTGCTGGAGTAACGGAGGACGAGAGTTAACGGCGATGGCGAACGGTGAACGGAACGGGTTTAGAGGGCCCCACACCAGCCATCTAAGCGGTCAACGCTTAGAGTGTGCTGGTTAAGCCAC
>VDFB02236444.1:0-11233 GCA_007258455.2 Sequoia sempervirens
TCTTGATCTTGGTGGCTCAATCTTGACCATCCATTTCCCTAGAGATTTCCAAAATCTCTATAAATACCCCCTCTTTTCTCTCATTTTGGAGAGATCATGCATTGTAGCCAAACTCTTGCAAATTTTCCCTAGAATCCATACTTAGCCATTTTCATGCTTGCACTCACTTGCATCCACCTTCATATCATCATCTAGCTTGCATATCTTGCCATCCAAGGAGCACACAACACCGAAGATCAAAGGGCCAACCAAAAGATTGAATTGACACAAGTTAAAAGGTTTCATTTTGTTGTTCTTACTTTGCGTTGATTTCAACTTAGGCTAATCTTGAGGTGTAGGTTGTTTTAGTGTTTATTTGCACTCTTTTATTTGCTGCTCATTTTCTAACACCCAAATCCGACCTATCACATTTCTGGCATGCCCGATGGGACCCACAAATGGGTCTCTTGCTTTCACGTTTTCTATTTTTTCACTTTTGTAGGTACAGGTCATAGACAAGCAGATATGACCTAAACAACTAATTTTTCCCTCACAGACAGGAAGACCTGATCTAAACAGCTGATTTTGCCCTCACGGACAGGTGGATATGACCTAAATAGCTGATTTTTCCCTCACAAATAGATGGATATGACCTATACAGCTGATTTTGCCCTCTCCTTGGGCGGATTTTCCCTAGACAACTTTTTTCAAGAGGTGAAATTTTGGGTTTTTAGCAACTTTTTGGCTATTTTAAGGGTTCTTGACCCCTAATTAGGAACATAGTTTAATTAAGAGGTGTCAATCAACCTTGTATGTTGTGTTTTTAGGTAAGCTATTTGATGTATCCAATCCCCTTACGCCATTCGACAATCCTGGGTGATGAAAAATCATAACTTACCATGTCCTTTGATTCTACCCATTTTATCTTTCTTAGTGGGACCTGCTTGGGGATTTCATCACCCCAAGGGACGATTCCAACCATGTGTACCGGCGGGGTATATAAAGGGGGGAGAGCGAAAGTTGTACCTCAATCCAACCACGTTGTAATTGGCGAAGCATCGGGATGATGTGAAGAGTTTGTTTGAGACTTTTCAGGTTCCCAACTCATGCTTGTAATGGGTTGGTGTTCATAGTTTGGGCCTCACGTATCGGGTGTATATCGAGGACTCCCTAGTAACCATGTTCATCCTAGATTAGAGGACTTTGTCGGCTATACCCCTTTACTAGACTTAGGCTTGTGCTGACTGAATTGTCTTCTTTGTGCGAAACTAGTGATTATCTTATTTATTTCACTCAGCCATAGTCTTTTGATTGATGATTCTTGTATTTTGAGTCCTTTGCCTTTGCCTGTTTTGGGCATAGGATCATCAGTTTTTCATCCTTGGGTGGACATGCCCTCATCCAGGGGCGGACTTGCCCTAAAAATTGGTCCCTGGCAGCTTGTTTTGGGCATAGGATCATCATTTTTTCATCTTTGAGCGGACTTTCCCTCATCCAGGGGCAGACTTGCCCTAAAAATTGGTCTTTGGCAGCCTGTTTTGGGCATAGGATCATCATTTTTTCATCCTTGGGTGGACTTTCCCTCATCCAAGGGCAGACTTTCCCTACAAACTGGTCCCTTGGAGCCTATTTTGGGCATAGGATCATCATTTTTTAATCCTTGGGCGGACTTTCCCTCATCCAAGGGAAGACTTGCCCTAAAAACTAGTCCCTTAGAGCCTAATTTGGACCTAGGATCATCAGTTTTTCATCCTTGGGTGGACTTTCCCTGATCTAGGGGTGGACTTGCCCTAAAAAATGGTCCCTTGGAGGATGATTTGGACCTAGGATCATTAGTTTTTCATCCCTGGGTGGACTTGCCCTGAAACTGGTATTTTCAAGCCTATTTTGGACCTAATTTCATCAGTTTTTGCTCCTTGGGCGGACCTGACCCATCCTTGGGTGAACCTGACCCATTCAAGGGTGGACCTAACCTCTACTCAGCCAAATTTGACCAACTTTTGCTCCTTGGGCGGACCTGACCCGACAGACAACCATATATGCCCCGCCATTTGCACACTGTTTACCCGTTTTCCTCCGTTCGAGCGCCAATCTTCTCTATTTTTCATGCTCTTTCCAATGAAATATACCACTTCATACTTTTGAGAAGTTGGCCGAGGCACCTTTTTCTTCCCCATCTACCTCCTCGAGGGGGGCATACCCTACTATTCTCATTCGTTTACTCGTTATGAGTAAACGTTCATCCCTTTAACACATCCTTTAATTCTAATCATTCGTTTACTCATTCTGAGTAAGCGTTCATCCATTTCACACCTTCATCTATCATTCTAAACTCTCATTCTATCATTTTGATCATCTGTTTACTCGTTCTGAGTAAACATTCATCCATTTAACGCATCCTTTCATCATTCCAAACTCTCGTTCTATCATTTTGATCATCTGTTTACTCATTTCGAGTAAACATTCATCCATTTAACACACCCTTTCATCATTTTGAACTCTTGTTCTATCATTTCCAATCCCATGCATTTTCGTTCAGTAAATGTTATCCATTTTAATGCATCCCTTTCATCATTACGAACTCTCGTTCTATCATTTCTAATCATCCATTTTACTTGTTCCCATTAGATGTTTCATCCATTAACACATCCTTTCATCATTGAACTCTCGTTTTAATATTTCCAATCATCCATTTACTGCGTTCGGTAGCGCGTTTATCCTTGTAGCACATCGTTTCATCCATTTCGACTCTGCGTTCTATACAGTGCGATCTGTGGATTTTTCGTTGCGATCGTCATTTTACACTCGTTTTTGAGTATTCCATTCATCCCATTTTTTATGCGTTCGTTCCTCCAATCAAAATCCGCCGAAATCCTAAAAGCTTCATCTTGGGTTGGCCATCCAAATTACGGCAGAATTATTTGATCTGATCATCATCAACATCCTTAGGATTCCGTATCCATCTAGTTAATCATCATCGTCGGCCCAATCAATCCATTTTCAATCTCAAAGTGGATTCGGTGCCACAATCATACATTTATCATTTAATCCGATCAATCAGTATCCTACGTCATCTAGGGTAATCTCTGAACAGGGTTTACAGTCCCTTCCATCATCCAATCCAATCCATCGATCAATCTTATCCAATCTAATCTAATCGCATCCCTATCTAATCACCTTTGACCCAATCAATCTACTTCCATCTCGAAGCAGATTCAGTGTCATAATCATCCTTTGATAATCAAATCCAATCATCAGAATAAATCCCACCGCATCATCCAATCATCCTAATCTAAGCTTTAATCCAATCCCAATCTGAGCTTGCCCTAAATCTCGATTTGAGCTTTAGTCCATTTCCATCCAAAATATTTATCCATCCTCCTTATCCTTTCATCATCATGAATTCTTATCCTCCATCAATAGTGGTCAAGGGAAACCCTAGTTACGTCGATGACAATAACGAAAGTCTTGTTGATCAAGAAGAATGTGACATATATCCCCTTGACACTATCATTGCTAGTAAGTTTTCTCCACCCACTTTCCAAAATCCAATCATCCCTTTGAGTTATCCTGTTATGTCTTCATCCATGTCTAATCATGCTCCCTATGCTACCTGTGACAAGGGATACCCATCATATCCATCATATCCTTCATCTACATCATCCTCTTATCCTAGTATGCCATCACAATACCCTATCCTAATCCCCCATCCACATCCTCCTATCCTCTTCATCCACCCCATCTTTCCTCAATCTCCTCCATCCATCTTCCATCCACCCCTCCACATCCATTGTTCCCTCTCCTCCTTCCCCTCCCATCCCTATCCACCATCCTTCCACAATCCACCACATCCTCATGTCTAATTCCACCCAGCCACCCCTATCTTGCCCTTCATCTAATCCTTAATCCCCCCATCTATTTCCTAGTCACACTGTCCAATCCCATTTCCCCATCTAATCCTTGTCCACCAATCCCTAGTCCTCAACCCCCACTAATCCATAATCCCTCATCCACTCCTACCACACCATCTCAGCCTAGAGTATGCAAGTCTCTCATTTCAAAAGTTCTCCAAGGAACAATTTAAAAAGAAGACATCTCCCACTCCACACCTTGAAGTTGTGGAATCGTGCCATCCCAACCCATCATCCACAATCATTAGTGATGATACTCTTCTCCACCCAACACCTATCATTGATGATACCACCCCTCGCACCACTCAAACCATTGAAACCGTCGCATCCTTTGAATCCACTGAGCCCCCATCTCTTACCATCACATCTACTAAATCCATTGAACACCCACTTCCCACTTCAAGAGTCGTCAAACCCATCGATGACACCCAAATCCAATCAACTTCTTCCACTCCTAGTGTCACTAAAATCCATTCCCATGAATGTTTTGAATCCTCCATCCCTCCATCTTCTCCACCTGAAGAGTCCCACCAAGATTCCATTATCATGCCTTCCACACATGATGAGTCATGCCAAGAGTCCAGCCCAAAGCATGCCGACATATCCCCTTCTCCAGATCAAGATCCTACCATCCCATCTAGTCCACCTCAAGATCATAGTCCCCCATCCATTCCAGTCCATGCTCCCCTAGTCATTCAAGATCCCATCACTCCATCTCCATCTCCATCGCATGAGCCCAGTACCACAAGTTCAAATCCTATCATATCCACTAATCCATCTCCTGATACCACCCATCTAAATGTTGCTATCCCATCATCTCCCTCTCATGATCCCCCATCATCGCCTAAAATTGCTATCCCTACACTACTTGCATATCCCCTTGGTACTCTCACATTCTTCCATGGTGGCCTCCTTGCAGAAGAAAATCATAGTGTATTTACCATCCATCATCCTCCACCTACTAATGGACTCGCATCATGTTTTTGGAATAATATAAATCCTATCATGGATTGCATGTTCAAGAAAATGAACTATCAAGGAAAAGGTCTAGGCCTTCATGAGCAAGGTATTTTAGAGCCCATCCAAGTCAAAGAACAAATACGCATGCAAGGTCTTGGATCTATTTCCCAAGACTCACAATCTAAAGATGTTGGTACAACCTCTAGACGTCCTCAACAAGCCTTTTCCAAAAGAACTTTTGGCTCTTCCCATCGCTCCACCAGATCATATGTTGCCATCCCTTCTCCTCTATCATATCACCTCAAAACAACTGTCCATATTCCTCCTTCATTTGCTCCATCCATTTTGGGTCCTTACATCCCTCCATCCACCATATCCCATCCTTCATCTACTCCATCCATCTTGGGTTCTTATGTCCCTCCACCCACTCCATATGCTTTGGGTCTGTATATCCCTAGATCACCCCCTCCATCTCATCCTTTCATCCATCCAACACCTATCCATGTCATCCATCATAAACATCCCTCTTGCATATCCCATAATCAGGATCATCAAAGGGCACCACCACCTAAACATCCCCACTCCATGTACGTAATCCCCTTCTCCACTACACCCCTCCATGGCTTCTCCCTCATCCCATCTCCTCACACCCATCCCATTTTGCTAGTAAAGCACTTTTGGATTGCGAAGAAAAATGCCTAAATCTAGAGATCTACATGAACCTCCAGAGTTCCCAGCCATTACACTTTAAAGAGACATGGTGAGAGAAGAAAAATCTAGAAATCTAAATGAAAACCCATACGACTACAAGGGAGCCAGAAATAGAAACAAGAATCAAAACCATGGATCCCAAAGAAAAAGATGCAAGCATGCATCAAGTAGAAAATATGTAGGAAACATCCAGGTTTACTGTCAAAGCTAATCATACACCCCTTTACATCTAAGTCACGTTTTGGGTCCCCTATGTCCCCGAAATTCACTATTCCATCTCCATTATCCCCACATTCTCCATCCATTAACCCTCTTATCTTTTCACATCCATCACCATATGTGCCAATGTTGGTCCTAAAATCACCACCCCATCACACATCCACCCCATCATTCTATCCATACCATTTCCAGGATCCCATTCATTACCTTGCATATCTCCCCCATCAAATCCCTCTAATTCATCCTTTTGTATAATCCATTTCTCCTAATAAGGTTGTACCAAAATCCAATAGTCGGTTCGAACTTGAGCTCTTAATACCTCGTATAGAACTCGATGCTTGAGTCCTTCATCCATATCCTTATCGCATGTCTTCTAAATCCACTTATTCACCTCCCTATCCTTATCCATCTCCTTCTGCATGCTATGCAAAAAGTCCAAAAATCCAAAAAAGTTCAAAATCCCAAAAAGTCAAAAAAATCAAAAAATAAAATAGTAAAGAGAAATAATCTGTCCAATGATGAAATCTTGGCAAACAAGCGCCTTGGATAAGTACCATGATGAAAACCTAGCAAACAGGTGTCATGCGTAAATCCCCATCTACACTTGGGGGCAGTTTCCTGCTATGCATTCCCTCCATCCACTATGCTTCCTGCTATGCTTCTAGCTATGCACCCGTCTTCTTGCTATATGTCCTCTTCATTCATCCCCTCCATCCTGCCTATCTTACACATCCTACTTGGCATATCTCATTTATCCCATCCCTCCACCCTTCCTGTGATCTTGCAAAAAAAAATAGGGGCACCTATCTACGCATGCTTTGGACACCTCTTGGGGTGTTGTCATAATAGTGGTTTACAATTCCTGAGAGGAACGAATTTTAGCTGAAATCATATATTTTTAGAAAATATAATGATTTAAACCTTAAAAAGTTCCATTTAAGGATTCCAATTGAAAAGAGTTTGATCAAATCACCTCAGATCAAACCCCCTTGGATAGAACCTCGCTAGTTTTAAACCATACCTATAAATGAGTCTCCTTTACACCTATCAAAATGCTAATAAAAAATCACTTTTGATTTAGCTTTTGGGGGATAAAATGAATTCATTTTAAATTTATTTCAAATGATTATGGTATTCCTCAGAACAAGCTATCCAATGAATATAATTTTAATATGTTTTGGTTTTGTTATGTATTTATTTTTCAAGTTTTATTAAACATAGGTTTTTCATCGAAAATGAATTTCTTTAATTTCTTCACATGTGGAAAAATAGAAGATTATCAAAAAAAAGTAAGAAAAATATGGAAGTGCACCAGATATTGAAGTATGATCAACAAAAATAAAATAAGGTACACGGCATATACCAAAAAAGTTAAGTTATGCAGTAGGTATTTGTGTCTAGAATTGTAATTCATTTGACTTTAAAACTTGATTGGGGAAAAATATTCAAATAAAAACTATCTAACCAATTGGAAGCACTAGATATCAGAGTTACAAAATCTAAATTTGAAGAATTATAATTTTATCCTTCATGGAAAAGGATTATCACGTTATACGATGTGCATCACTTTTTAAAATGTGTTTTGAACAAATCAATTTTAGGTAGAGATGGAAAAAGAAGTGAAATTTGATCAATTTTGAAAAAATATTTTAGAATCTATGAATAAAAATTTGATGAGACTCTGCTTTGCCTCATCTTCAAATTCCTCCTGGGTTTAGCTGCTATAGGTTCATCTTTGGTGATTCCATGTCCATTTGTCCATTGCCATTCCACTATTATGGGATCACCTTGTGCCATTCCACTTCTATCCTTCCATGTCCTCATCCCTATCCTCCACTCCTTCCATTTCCCATCTCTCCATTTATCCATTGTCCCTCTTCCTTTGTCCTGATCCTTGGGGCTCCTCATTCATTCCATTAATCCCTTCCATTTCCCTATCCTTATATCCTTATCGATATATCCATCTCCCCATCCTTATCTTTTATCCCTCCACACAATCCTTATATCCATCTTTCGATCCCTATCTTCCTATCCTTCCATCATGGCATCCATTTTCATCTATCCATCTGGTCCCCTTTTCCTCATCCAAATCCTTATCCCTCTATCCAATCCACCCAAACAATCATTTTCCTCCCCCCATCCTCTACCCTCATCCCATCTCATAATCCCTTGTCATTAGGTATCTAGCTATAGGCTTTTCCCCACGTAATCCAATGTCATCTATCTTATCGTCATCACTTTTGCTTCTTTTGCACATCTTTTCCATCTCCTATCCTTTCTCATCATTCATCTATTCATCATCTCATCCTCCCAATTCATCTTTTGATGATTTGAATAACTATCCCATCCTTGAGCTTTGTGATCGTCACCATCCTTCGATCCAATCCCACAAGTCTATCTTGTCCCATCGTGTTAGTCCAATCATTTTATCCACTTCTCTAGGGTTATCTCATCATCTTTTATCCATCACTTGTCTTTGACCTTTCGTCGAACTACGTTGCCCCTGCACTTTCACATAGGCAATGTTGATCATTTGATCTGCCCCTGGGGTTCCATCATCGATCTTCATTGTCCACTCTGATCCTTTATCATCTATCATCAATCTTCATCTCTTGTTCCTATTTTTTGTCCCGTCTTTATCATCCATCGAAGTCTCCTATCTTGTGTCACATCTCTTGTGTCGCATCATCAATCTATGCCCTTATCTAGTTGGTTCATAACAAGTGAGATCCACTAGCCTCAGTAGATCTGATCATTTTTGAATATCCTGTGTCATATCAATCTTTTAATTTAGTATTTATCATCAGTCTCAATAGGATGTGTCCTTCCTAATAGACCTCATCAATCCCATCCATCCTCATGTTCCTATGGCAAAGGACGTTTGAAATTGATTGCGATCTTTTGATGCTTTTGGCTTTTGTTTATCATTTGAGCTCCCTATTATCACTTGTCATTGTTGCCTTGATCCATCATATCATGGTGTGCTTTGACTCGTCAACATAGGGGTATATCTTGATCTTTTCTTTGTCTTCTCAGTTGTCCCACGTAGTACCCACCAAGATCCTTGGGGTCTTGTGTTACGCTAGGGCATCCTTGTGTGCTTGTGGTTATCCCAATACCTGGCCCGACCAAGGTCATCGTGACTTTGGGGTGTTGGGATAGCTTTCGTGTTTGATGTGTTTGTTTCATGCATTAGACACTAATCTACCTTGGTCATTTATACCTTGGTGTATCGTGTCTTCTGCTATAGCAAAAATCAGTGCTCCTAAAGATGGCAACTTGCATTTGGATTGCATTTCATCTCCATCCTCTCATCTATCAAAATCCCCCCATCCATTCATCCTTCATCACGCTTCCCTCCCAATCTCTTGCCGCCTTTTTCATCCTTTCTTACCCATCACTTTGCATCTTCTTCATCTCCCTTTGCATTATCTCATCCATTTCGAGAGCACATTCATATTCTATTGAACCCATATGTCCTCTCAAAGGGGCATCCTTCATCCCTAACTTTCATCTTTACCCCTATTATCTTCCTTCCTAGTCACTTCTTTGAATGACTGGCACATCTTTCCCAATCTAACCATCTTCTTCTAGGTTCTATGTTTTAATATTCTTTGAAATAATGCTACTTCATAACACCATCTCAAAGAGGGGAAAAATGTAGACACCTAAATATGGACACTTGATTTATCCAAATTTATCCCCTTTCATCTAAGCATCCCCTTATTTGCATTAATTAAGTAATATCGCTATTATTTAATTAATATCTTTAATTCTGCCAAATCCCTAAGGTATTTAATTACTAAATAAATACCTTATCTCTTTAATCCTCCTTTTCATCAATTGAATTAAATAAATATTCCATTTATTTAATTCCCTTCATGTCACATCCTCCATCATTTTTTATCTAATCTTAATCCATCTTCTAATCGCATCATTAGGGATGTGCACATGCCTAATCCTTGATTAGGATGTGTCACATCCTCCAACTTTTGCAAGTTGGCCTCTAATCTCTTTTAGCCACCTAACCCTCCTCTAATTCTTCATTAACTAGCCTAATCAATCTCTTAAGGAATTTTTAATTCCTTTTATCCAAGGAATATTAAATTCCTTTTACTCTTCCCCATATGATCTTTGACTTGTCACATCAAGTCACATGTAAAATCTAACCCTCTTCTAATATGTCATTAATTAGTGTAATCAAGTACTTGCACAACCTTAATCACTCCATTCACTTAACTAAGTCAACCCTATTAAATGCTTTCTCCTTTTGCACAAGCCATCTCCATTCCCCATGTGAATTTTTAATTCATATTTAATCCCCTAATGCATTTAAAGGAATTTTAAATTCCTTCTCTCATCCCCATGAGAATATTTGAGGAATTTTTAATTCCCCACATGTCCTCTCACCCACATGGGGACAAGTACCTCCTTTATTAGGAGATCTTGTCCCAATCCCAAGGTACCATGTACCCTCTCCATGTCATGTCCTATCCTTCCACCTCATGTACACATCACCCTCTTTAAGCCATATCACATGCCACATGTCAAGATGTGAGGGCTTGTGAGTTCTCAACTCACCTTGGGCCTACATCTTGATCTTGGTAGCTCAATCTTGACCATCCATTTCCCTAGAGATTTCCAAAATCTCTATAAATACCCCCTCTTTTCTCTCATTTTGGAGAGATCATGCATTGTAGCCAAACTCTTGCAAATTTTTTCTAGAATCCATACTTAACCATTTTCATGCTTGCACTCACTTGCATCCACCTTCATATCATCATCTAGCTTGCATATCTTGCCATCCAAGGAGCACACAACACCGAAGATCAAAGGGCCAATCAAAGGATCGAATCGACACAAGGTAAAAGGTTTCATTTTGTTGTTCTTACTTTGTGTTGATTCCAACTTAGGCTAATCTTGAGGTGTAGGTTGTTTTAGTGTTTATTTGCACTCTTTTGTTTGCTGCTCGTTTTCTAACACCCAAATTCGACCTATCACACCTAGGATCATTACATGCATTCAGAAGTGTTATCACTTACTCTGAATAGTTAACTCAACACAAGGTGAGTTCACCTTACCAAGTGTGCACCCACATGCTCCTATTATTTAGGAATAACTACAAATGTCAATTTCATGATTTATTTCATCCAAACAATTAATCTCATCCTAATCTTAGTGTTGTTGAACACATTCCAAGAATCTAGGAGATACATGAAATAATTAACGTTTAGGATTTACAATTAAATGACATCCTATTTCCAACATTCTCCCACTTGACATTATACATTGCAATTATTCTAAACAAGGAATAATAAAACAAGTACAAGAATTAAGGGCAATGGCCTTCTTGCACCAACTAATCAAACCATGCTAACTTCAAATGCAACCTGCATAATCATGAAGCTTCCAAGAAAATGATTAAAACCAAGAGAACTTATCTGTATTATTTC
>VDFB02236447.1:6776-44054 GCA_007258455.2 Sequoia sempervirens
CAAACCTCTGAATCTTCAAAAGAACCCACCAAATAGCCAGAAACCCTAATTCTGCCACTGACTAGCCGACAACACCCCGGGGGTAGGCCATCAATCACTGAAAAGTGTAGTGCTAAAAATGGGGACATTACAAAAATGTTAAATTTAACAATTAAATAATTAAAGATAATTATTTAATTTAGAAGATTATGAGGGATAATTAAATAAATTAATAAATTGATTTAATTATGAGAATTAGTAACATATTAAATAAATAAATAAAATTCATTTATTTAATAATCGAGAAGACATAAATGAATGAAGGTAATTAAATAAATTAAGATTTTTTTTTAATTGTGAGAAGACAATAGACCCTTAGTGATGTATTGAATAAATAAATATAATTTATTTATTTAATAATCATGAATAATATAAGAGACATGAATTAATTAAACAATTATAAATTATTTAATTAATAGTCGAATGTGGACCAAGGACATAATTAAAATGTCATAATTATGCTAAGATGAAAGTGGTAAAAATAGAGTTTGTAGGCCTAGGTCATTTTTACGTGTCTACACACCTAAGGCAGAAAATGAACTCAAAGGCCTTAGGGCAATGTTAGTATTTAGTCACATGACAAGAATATAAACGGAGGCAAAGCCAAACACCAAGCACAAATTGACCAAGGGGACCCATTGAAAGAAGTCTTTGACTGAATATAAATAATATGAAAAATAAGGCCAAGCCAACAAAGAGAACACAAGGCTATTTTTATTTGCATTTTAAACATACTAATAATTTTTACACTAATCACTACATAAAAAACATATAAAAAAAATAAATTAAAAAAATACAATTTTTTTGTTATTGAGGGTTCATATCAAACCTACATAATTGTTTAGCTACTCTATAGGGAGCACTAGTCTTAGGTTGAAACCTCTTCAACTAAGAATCAAAGATTGAAGGGTATCCATTTTGTCAAAGTCATCTGAGACATGATCCCAACCTCACTTTATAATGTCAAGACCTTACACTCAACAAGATTTATACCTACTAAACTCATTCAAAACCATTCAACTTCATACAATAACAGAAACCCATTGACAAAATATACAATTTTTACTATTACAAAAATATATAATAAAATTACTCACACATAAAAATAAAAATAAAAATAAAAATCCATACCTTCAGACAAAATAAGTACACCATCTTCATCTCATCCCTTTCGGCTGTGGGTCACGATTTTATTAAGTTAAATTTATAACATTTAAATATTTAATGGATTAAAAAAAAAACCTTTTTAGATGGGAATCCATTTCATCAAAGTTCCATTAAAAAAAACATTAAAATTGGTAGGGTGATTCCCTCTGTATCAAGCTTACACAGAAAGAGGGGAAAGGAAAATGACAGCAGTTGAAACATAAACCTAAATAAAATTGATATGTAACTAATATTGCAGGGGTCAATAGTAATGGTCAGGGAAAATGGATAGTAGTTTGCCAAGCAAGGAGACTAACATTCTGAAAGGACACGAGGGGGCAGTATTGGCTGCCCGCTTTAATTCGGACGGCAATTACTGCCTGAGCTGCGGCAAAGACAGGACCATTCGCCTCTGGAATCCCCACCGTGGCATTCTCATTAAGACATACAAAGCTCATGCCAGAGATGTCAGGGATGTTCATGTTACTCGGTATGTTTCTCTTTGCTCATCTTTCCATCACAAATTTTTAATTACAATCCTTTTTTAAAGAGATACGAACTTAAAACAAAACTTATTTTATTGATTATTGAGAACTAGAAGATGAACTTAATTTCTCTGTTTTTATAATGCCCTTCTTGAGCATATCATGATATATGCAAAAATGTCTGTGATGACACATATATTTGTTTGTAATAAAATTAATTTAGTTTAATTAAAGTTGAAATTATCACATTTTTAATCTTTGTGGGATATGACTATATTTTCCAGTTATGACTTCCATAAGATATCATCACAGTGTTAAAGATTATAACACACAAGCAGCTCTGCACGTTGGAGATTATGCCCCCTGTAAAGCTGGTCTTCTGTATTTTAATGTTAAGTTGTTTCCATTTTGACTGACAATGGTCTGAAGTAAAAATTTCATAAACAGGGTTTAAAACTATTTTTTTTTATAAATCTTGAAAACAATTGGCTACTAGATATCATTCCAAAAAATACCAAATTCATCCTAGAAGAGGAAGTTGGGAAATATAAAGCTAGACTTGTAGGCAAGGGGCACTCACAGATTGAAGGTATTGACTATAATGAGACGTTTGCGCTGGTTGCAAGGTTCACCATGGTGAGGACAGTGCTTGCAGTTGTAATAGAGTATAAGTGGCAAGTGCATCCATTGAATGTCAAAAGTGCATTTCTTAATGGCAATTTGAAGGAAGAGATCTTCATGCATCAACCTCTTGGATTCGTGAAGGGAGGAGAGAAACATTTGGTTTGTAGATTGAAGAAGTCATCATATGACTTGAAGTAGGCACTTTGTGTGTGGTATTGGAAGATTGGTCGATAACTTCAAGAGTTGGGTTTCAAAATCTTTGAAGAGGAGCCCAATTTGTACATTAAGAAGCTTGATCAGGAAATTCTCATTATTGTTCTCTTTGCGAACCATTTGGTTCTAATAGGGAACAATGTTGATTTGATTACTGAAATGAATTAAGCAGTTAACTTTATAGTTTGAGATAATAGATTTTTGGTTGCTTCACTACTTTTTAAAGTCTGGTAGGAGCTAGATAGGTTTGTTGTCACACTGTCAAAATATGCCAAATAGTTGCTGATAAGATTCAAGATGGAGTCTGCAAAGGTTATGAAAATTCCATGTGGTTTTGGTATAAAGTTGAAAAAGTATACATGGCATAAGAAGTAGATCCTATAGAATATTGGAGTCTAGTGGGGAGTTTGTTATATATGACTCACGTTTAGCTTGATATCTCTTTTGTTGTTGGATTGGTGGCCAAGTTTATACGGGAATCAAAGGTTAGTCACATGAAAGTTGCAAAGTGATTCTTGAGATATGTGAAAGGTACTCAAGAGTTCAAGAGAGGAGGCAAATGCATTCTCCATGGCTACATAGATTTAGATTAGGTAGGAGATCTTGATGATAGGTCTATTTTAGGTTATGTTTTCATGTTGGGAGGTTCTTTACTATCACGGTCTTCCAAGAAGCAAAATAGTGTTTTAGAATCAATAGCTGAGGTAGAGTACATTGGACTAGCTCAATCACCAAATGAAGCAATATGGCTATGCAAGATGCTAGATCACTTACATGTTTCAAAAGACATGCCAATGATTCATTGTGACAATCAAAGTGCTCATCAAATTGCCAAGGATCCCATCTTTCATGTGAGGACTAAGCATAGCAAGATCAAATATCACAAGGTTCATGAACTGTTGGAGCTTTAGAAGATATCAATTGGCTATGTTGGGACAAAAGATCAAGTGGTAGGTATCTTCACCAAGCCATTGATGGAGAGTCAGTTTATCAAGTTTTGGAAGTAGTTGTGTCTCAAAGAGCTTGTCATGAAGGGAGGATTGTCACCATCACATTCTCTTACTTGTCTATATAGCATATACCAACTATATTACACTAAATGTGTTGTAAGTCCTCCAATTTCACATTAAGGGGGGATGCTAGAATATTAATGTTGCATTATAATTAGGCTTTACAGTGCTTCAATGTCTATAAGTGAACCAATTATATAATAGTGCTTTATTGCCTATATTTAAGATGTGGATTTATCCCACATGGATTGTATCTCATAGCTCACTATTTTTGTGATTCCATTTAAAGAGGTCAATTATACTATGATAATGACCAAAGCAATGTTGTTGTGTAACAAAGACTTCAAATGAGTTAATGAAGTTAGGGTGCTTAATTTACATGTTTTTTAATTTGTTTATTTGAGTGTTTTCACCCTCTTCCTTCAATACACAAGTCCTATGTGAATTGCTTTTCCAAACACATCCCAATCAACTATTTGTTTTAGTGACACGTAACAAAAGTTCTGTTTCCTAACATCCAACTCATTATTACAATCGGCCCAAAAATCTTCAAAATGGGGAACAAGTTCGTAGTCCAATGCTAAGCCTCTCATACATGATTTATTTTGAATCATAACTTATTTTCTTATCTAAATCTAAGACAAAATTTAGAAATCTCTCCATCTATATATTTGGCATCTGCAACTATGGGACACTTGCATATTCCCAACTTAATGGGGAATTTAACCCCTAGTTTATATTTATTTCATAGATGATCATGCACTTGCATCAATTGCCTATGGTACTGTCACAGCTCCATGAGTATCATACGATCACAATGGTATTTGAGTAATACATATGGGTGAGAGTTGAAGCCACATACTCAAGTGTAGGTGAACATGGGAAATTGGATAAACTAATCTGCTCACTTATAAATGATTTGTTTGGCTTGCTTGTAGATTCTTTTGTGAGGTTTCCCTTCTAGCCTTCAAATGGTATACATTACAATAGCATCATTAACCCTCCTGTAATGCTTTAGAGACTCCCCATACTTGAGTTGGGGGTGATGATTGTAAATTAGATTCAATTTTAAGCTACTCGTTATCACTATTTCCTGCAACCAATCTTCTCCTAACCATGCTATAAACAAAGTATGTGATCACATTAAACTCACATGTTTTCTCCATCTCACAAAATTGTTTGTGTATATAGTTGTTGGTAAGTGAACCTTAATTCAAATGTTGCTTCTTGTCACAAAATCGCATTCATCAAATAGAACATCCATGTTTGAATGTTCTATCTTTTCCTTGTCCTGTCATCTAATTGACGAGAGTTATTAGGATGGCCAATGCCTCTTTAAAATCGTTCCTCTATATGATTTTGGTGAGTATCTTGGGCTCTTTTGTCATTATACCAATGCCTACCAATTTGTTTTTGGCATTCATATTTGTTCTTGCTCTAGATATTCACACAGCCAAATAATCAATTTATAAGTGAGCAGATTAGTTTATCTAGTTATTTGTTCTTGCTCCAACAAATCATTCATATTTGGCTCCAGATATTCACACACTTAGCCAGATATTTGCTTTTGGCATTCATATTTGTTCTTGCTCCAGATATTCACACACTTAGCCAAATGCCTCAATGAAATCAAGGCTAAAATTTCCCATTATTGCATCACCTTTTGTCTTGATTTCCTTGGTATTTGTGTTGTCGTTTTTTGCATTTACAATCGCCAAACTCTTGACTTTGTATTGAAGCTGGGATGCTGCTTGCTTGAACCAATTTGTTTTCTTAAAGTCTTAGCAATTACATTTCCTTTTTTTGGCTTTCTTTTCAACACATAGGTCTTGAACATCTACAAGTCCCAACTTCACCTCTTTAAAAAGGGGTAGTTTGACAAAATTTTGGAAGGAGACTCAAAGTTGGACACGGTACTCCATGTTGTATGTAGTGAATATAGTAATAGAACGTGAGTTCTATCATTTTTTGAAAACCTAAACTATTCCTTATGTATTTATTGAGCAAAATCATAGATATACTTTTTTGTAGTAAACCTTGGTGTAAAACCTAAGGGTTGTAAATTATTCACTTCTTAAGTGGACTTTTGGAAATCCATAGCACTTAACTTTCAAACACCTAGCTATTGTTTACAAATGCCTTGTAGAATACAAACCTTGGTACTTGAAAAATTTGGGAACCTAATCTCAATGTATAACCTTTTGCATTGTTACCTATTGTAATGTCCCATTTTCAGGTTCTCTTGCTTTGCAATTGGAGATGTCCTTTTGGATTTGCGTTAGCCTGATCAGAGGGGTAATTTGATGTTACTAGCGAGCCTAGATGGTTTAGAGTTCTATGATGCTTTCAAATGTTATTTCCGAAAAAACCCTAGAAATTTAGAGATTTTTAAGGATTTAAAACTTGTTTCAAGCACCCTTTATTGAATACAACATGAATAAAAGCAAATTTGATCACATGCACAAGTATACAACGATCACATAAGTATAAAGTACACAAATTGTAGGTGCGCTCCTGAAGGAAATAGCATACTTAGATATATAAAATTAGTCAAATGTATACAAAACTCATGGAATATGAAATCCATGACATCAAATGTTCCATACAAATATGAAATATCAAAAGTAAAACAATAGCTATAAGTCTATGACTCTATGCCCTATGGCATAGTGGAGCCAACATCCTTCCTGCGAAGGCGTCTAAGGGTCTTGGATGATGTTGCAGCTGCAGCCATACCGGCCATGTTCCGGACCCATGCCACTCTCACCAACAACAGCTATGTCTTCTCGTGCTCTAGCCTCCTCCTCAACCATGGCTACAACCTCAGCCTCTCTCTCTGCCTGGTTCACCCAATCAAGGTCCTCGTCACTAAAGATCAGATCAGAGCTCTCAAGCATCCACTAAGATCGTGGATCAACTCTCCTTCTAGACTGATTCGGTTTTGTCGCGTGGTCAAAAGCTTCCTATAACTGAGTCAAGGTTGTAAATGAAATATATACCAAGTCATTCATCCTCTCCATTGTCAATCTATTGCACTTCTTGGAGTGTATGTGCTCAGACATACTCCAATTGCGCTCACAACCAGATGAACTGCATGGCTGGCTCAATATACGAATGGCAATATTTTGCAGGATCGGTGTATCAGAACCAAACATATGCCACCAACTATCTGAGATGAGAAAAAGAAACAAAATCAATCTCTTTTCAAGTTTCAAGTTCAAGTTCAACATTTAATAATAAATTATAATATAAAAAGATGAAAATTATGCCCTTAAATATATTTTTACCTAGCAGTAATGTTGTCCTATTATCTTTGCACATTTGATGTGCAAAGAAGTCTCCTTGTGCCTTAGTGAAGGCATCTATCTCCTGCACCATCTGTGTAGTAACAACGGGCAACATCCGCTCTATCGTCGAGTAGAGCCCACTAAGAATTTCTCTATCTGCACGGAAATCACGGCGGAATTGGAAGGCCGGATTTAGGAAACATGTGGCTGCATGGATGGGCCTATGAAGTTGGTTTTGCCATCTCCTATCAATGATATCGCCAAATGGGACGATACTTCTCCTCAACTCCACCATAGATGATCTAATGGCCTCTTTGGCCCTATCCATGCCCTCATATATGTAGCCCATTGCGGGCTTCTCCCCATCTGCAACTCGTAGGAGAACTAGCAAGGGCTCAATAAACTACAAAGTGCAAACATGTTTCACAAATAAGTGTGAACGAAAATAAACAAATAAAAGTAAGATATGATTAAAAATTAAAACATAATAAAGAATTAAATTTTACCTTCACAATCTTGTCCATTGGTGTCCAAAACCCTTGCTCATAAAAAATGCAATCAGCCATAGCAATCCCTGCAGTGCTTGTAGAAAAGGATGAGGAAGACCACTCCTCACTAGTAAACATGCGCCTTAAAGCTGCCTTTGACCGAATCAAGGATTGCATCGTGATAAAATTTGTTGCAAACCTAGTGATGCCAGGACGAGACAACTCCCTCAACCCCGTGTATTGCCTCATAAGGTTAAGCACCCATGTATGATTGTATACAAATGTGCATATGTTTTTTGCTGCATCCACACATGTTTTGATCCATGGGAGCTTGCCAAGATCCTCCAACATGAGGTCAATGCAATGGGCGGCACATGGAGTCCAAAATATAGTAGGGTGCCTCACCATCAATAATCTATCAGCAGCAACATAATTTGCTGCATTATCTGTCACCACTTGCACTACATTCTCTTCCCCCACATCAGCTATCACCTCCTCTATAGCCTCACACAGGTATGTGGCATTTTTGAATTGGGCAGAAGCATCAATGGACTTCATGAAGATGGTGTCACCTGAAAAAATAAGCAAAACCAATTATTCAATAAATTAAAAACATAAATCAGGTATATTAAATTATTAATCACTAAATCAAATTCAAATTTCAATGCATTGAGGGAAGTACAATTACCTCCTAAGGAAACTAGGAAATTAAGCAGCGCCCTATTTCTCCTATCGGTCCAACCATCAGTCATGATGGTGCAACCAATCATCCTCCACTGCTTGCGCTTCTCCTCTAATTGTGCTTTCACATCTGCCACCTTTTGAGTCAAAAGTGGGCCCTTTAATTCATCTTCACTAGGGGCTTTGAACCCCGCCCCACATATGGTTATGGCATCAACCATGTTTTGCCAAAAAGGTGACCTAGAACATGTCATAAATAAATTAATAAGTTACATAAGTATTGTAAAATGAAAAGTTTTAAGTTTTTAACTTTAAATTTGAATTCGATAATGAGATACATCTAGATTCTAAAATTTAAATATAAATTTTAAAACAATTAAACGAAAAAGAATTATCTGGCTACTTGGAAGGGAATGGTGCAGTAGTACCAAAAGTTTGCAATTGTCTTTTTTGCTGCATCATGTGCGTCCTTGTTCCAACCCATGTTCTCAAGTGACGGTTGGGAACCAGGAGTAGTGCGTGGTACAAAATATGAGTCCACCCTAGATTTACGAACTCTAGGGCCAATGCTAATTCTGCCACTACCACTAGTAGTAGCAGCGCCACCAGCACTAGGAGTACACATAGGCATAGCTGATGCAGAAGCAGAAGCACTAGCACAAGCACTAGCACTAGGACGGTATGGAGGCATGGAAGAAGCATCTCCAACAGCACCAAGTCCCTGTCCAACTCCAACACTCGCCAACTCCTGCTTCTGTTTCTTTTTCATTTTTTTTGCATTTCAAAAGTTTCTAATTGCACCTCGCACTTCACTTAACAACCTCGAGGTGCTTAGTGCAACCTGGACGGTGGTGCTCCACCGGCAATGGATTTGCTATTTATGCCTCCATGATATATTGTTTTGCAGTAGTTACATTTTGCGTCTCCTTTTTTCATTCCGAGAAAGATTTTAGCATGTTTCCAAGCAGGGTCTTTTCTGACTGGGGTTTGAGACATTGTGAAAATAATAATATGGTTTGATTTGCAAATGAATGTGGCTGCAAAAGTAGGGTTTCTAAAATTATTTAAGTTGCAAGTAGGGTTTGTAAAAAAAATATGCAAACTCAAAAAGACAATGATTTTACAAATTACAATGAATTATTTGTTAAAAAAACACAAAAAATCAATTAAAATCAAACTTACGTCTTAGATTTGGCTTGGAATGCAATGCAAACTCCTCCCAATCACTGGTAATGAGCTCTCAATGCACCTCCTTGCTGGTATGAAGCTCCCCAAATGATATATGACCCTGGATTTGTCTTCAACAGCTTGCTGGTTGCACTCTCTTCTCCTCCTATTTTTCTTCACAACTCTCTCTTCTCCTCCTATTTTGCCAAATGAATGAAATGAGGTTGCTTTTAGGGTTGGGGAGATAATATAGGACAAAAAAAAACACACTTAAACTTTAATTTTATGTTTTTTTAATGCCTTTTTCACTTGTTGCCGCCGGCCGCGTCCAGGGATCAGGACTCTCCTGGACGCGGCACGTCCAGTGCGTTCGGCGAGTCCGGCCTGGAAGCGGTTGCATTCGCGCCCGTGCTCCCAGGACTTGGCCAGGGATGCTCGGCGCGTGACTCGCCAAGTCTGGGCGAGTCCCGTAACTATGGTTGAAAGACACAATCTGGGAGATTCTTGGTGATTTCATACAGAGATCATAGCTGGGATTATTGTGGAGTTTATAATTCAAGTTTTCAGGGTTGATGCAGATTTCTAAAGCTATCTGGGCAGATTTGAAGGGGAATATTGAGTTCTGGTTGTAGAACCCTTCTCTTTGCTGGCCATACCTTTTCCATCTGTTGGTCGTACCTCTTGTGGCTGGCTGTGCATGCTGATTTGGTTCATTTCTGGAGGTGGTATTGAGATTTCAGACTTATTTCCAGCTGCATGGTGGTGCCTAGGGATTGCAAGTACTCTTTTGTCACTTTGGTATTATTTCTGAAATATTTATGTAAGAATATTTATGCATGTGAGTTGCATGTCCTTGTATGAGCTTGCATGTGCTTGCATGTTATTACATGTGAGTTGCATGTACTTGCATGAGTTTGCATGCTATTGTATGTGTTGATTTAGATAAGTGGTGATATTTTACGTACTAGATTGCTGTTACTTTGAAGGAAGAATGAATATTCTGATCAGCGTTTAAATTTGGAATTCCTCTGCTATTGTATTTCATGAAATTTCAGTATTTTCAGAATTATTATCTGCTGCAAATAATTATTGTAATCTGCTGTTATATTTGAATCATTTCAGTCAAAACACAAACCCCTTCTGCATCTTATGTCTAGTCTGAAAGAACACAAAAAAAACATAGTATTTTTAATCTAAAAAGAACAACAGGGCTGCATACTACACCTATTTTGCACCCATCTTGACTGTGTCAAGTTTATAACTGATCTCTATTGTTTTTCCAAGTGCAAATCATGATTAGCTCTTGTCTAGTTTGTTTGTTTTGTCACCTTTGTGGCTCTTGTAGGAATGTTTGTAGGCATGGAACAAGGTTTTGAAAGACATTCATCGTGCTAGAAGGAAAAAAGTTCTTAATGGAAAAATTTCTTAAGGCTAAGATTAAGAATGCATCTAATATAAGGGGACGGGTGTGGGGGGGGGTTGTTCAAAATTATTAGAATATTTCTAAGTATAGTGGTGAAGGGTGCATAAGATTTTCGAAAATGCATGTCACAATGGCATGTTCAATTTCAAGACTCAAATTGTGTGTTGAGGAGGATGTATGCACTTAGAAAGGGAAAATTTGAAAGACCATTATTAGGCACATGTGGGGGGTCATGGCATGCACCTCATAAAGGAGATTGTGTTGCTTCAACTCAAGTCCAGTTTGCAAACAAAGTTGTGTGTTTGGAATAGGAAAATACACTTTGGTAAGGGAGATTTCAATGTTGTTTAAAGGTGTGTTCTTGGGACGAGGGCACACACCTCATAATGGAATCAAATTTATTTTGAAAACAAGGTTCAAACACCTAGTTCAAAGGTGTGTGCTTTGAGTTATGGTGTGCATCCATACATATGATTTTTCAAACACGAATTACAAGCTAAAGTGCACACTTGAGGAGAAGATGTTCACTTAGAAAGGGAAAATATGAAATTGTTTGTATTGTAAGGTGTGTGCTTAGAGTTGTGGGGTGCACCTAATCAAAGGATTGAAATGATTTCAACATTGCCTTACAATACCTTAATCAGTGTGTGTAAGGAAGCAAAGTGAACACTTAAACATGGAAATTTTGTTTTCAAAATTCAAAATTTACCTTGCTTGGAATAGGGTGTGCCTATCAAAGGTAGAAGCATAACACTTATAAAAGGTTTGGAAGTAATGTATTTCATGATTTCCTATCCTTTTTTCATTTCAAACTCCATTTGTGTTGGATGTTGTTTTTGTGTTGCTGATATGTGGTTGTCATTGATGTCAACACTATTAGCATTAGTGCATTTGAAGCTGTGTATGTCGAGGATATTGAGAAAATTGTAATAAATGAGTTGCAGGTTGTGAGTGGTGAAGTGATGTTTTGTCTGTCGGTGAGTTCCGTATGTTGTTGATCAGAGGTTCTGGACTAAAGGGTTTGTTGCTGAGTGTATCTAGTTTATCCACGTTGAGTTTCAAAGATCCGCATGAAGATTTGATCGAGTTATGAAGATTTACATTTTAACAGTTTTTTTCTGTTGCTTCAGTTGGTGTTTCTGATTGAAGATTATGTGATTCCAGTTAGTTCAGTTGCTGCAGATGCTTCTTTGAAGTTTTGTAATGTTTGTGGATGTTTCTAGATCATGCTCTATCTTTGTTGCACGTCCGCATTGATCGATGTGCTCGTGGATGGCGATTTTCTCTTGTGTGTTCATGTTTTTCATGTTCTTGGCCAACAGGGTGTTGAAGCGTATTGTGGATCTTTGAGGAGAAATTAATTAAAGTGTTTTTGTGTTGGAAATGTTGATTTGGGTCTTCACTATGTTGTGGCCGACCTTGGTTGATTCGCATTGAAAATTATTTATTGTTTTGGGCCGATAGTTTGTATTCATTTTATTATTTCTTTGTGGCCGACTTGTAGCGAATGTAATTTCATGTTGCAGATATATAAGAGTGATTGTTTATTCGAATTGAAGTGTGCAAGGGTGTGCTTATGTGTGTGCGCAAGTATTGTTCAAATCATTTGAAGGCAAAGCAAAGTGTGAAGAAAAGTGAAGAAGAGTGAAGAAGTGCTTATGTGCTTAACTGGAACTGTAATCAGGCATTAGCAGATGCTATTTTCTCAGTTCAAAATTCGGATAGTTGTAATCCGAATCTTTCTGTAAGACAGTGTGTCTTCCTTTGTAATTGAGCAGTGAGCTCTAGACAATGTGCCTGAATGCATGTGCATTACCCATTTATTCTTCTTATACTTTTAACAGGGTATAATCTTGTGGATTGACCTCCACCATGGTTTTTCCCTCTTGGTGTTATGTGTGTTTCTGATGTGTTGTTGATTCATGCTTGCATTGATATTGATCAGATCTGAGAATAAGGATTAATAAGTTTGAAATTCGTTGATAATTGATTCACCTCTCCCCCCCTCCCCGTCCCCCTCCCCCCCTCTCAGTTGTCTGCCCTTGTGTTGCCAACAATTTGGTGATAAATGGCATTTATATTTGGAAAACGTGACATGCTTTTTAAGCATCTATGTTGTTTTTACTTGTTTTCCACCGATCAACAAAAACAACATTATCCCCCTAAAAGTGTGATTTTAAAGTGAAATTTAGGCTTTGTGTTCGATATATCCCTTTACATGTTTTTTGACCAAAACAACTTATGAGCAGTGTTACCCGGGGACGCGTCCCCGGGTCTAAACCCCCCCGGTCCTCGTCCTGGAAACGTCCAGGGGGACGGTAGCAGTGTACCATGTTCTTTTTATTTTGATTTTCATATCGTAATTGAAAAAAAAACTATATTAACAAAAATGTTATAAGCTAAGTTTCTATAATGTATATATGCATGCTTTATCCTTGTTTTCATATGAATATTTAATGTTTCCCTATATATTTTAAATTTTTCTATATTTTATATAGCCGTCCCCTGCCGTCCCTAAATTTGGCCTCAAAAATCGGAAACTTGGGGACTCGTCCCGCCGCCCCCTGCAGTCCCCATCCCGGAAACTTGGGGTAACCCTGCTTATGAGCCATGAAAGTGTGACACCTTGAGGAAAAGTCACCCCTTATTTGTTACTTCTTGCTCTTTTTCGCTCTTAAAAACTCCCTTTTGGCAAAGATGCTCTTTAGGTTGTGAAGTGTGACATAACATGTCTCCCCCCTTCAAAAAATTGTGCATTTTGTTGCTCCTTGTCAATTTTTTCCTTTTTTTTTCTTTGTCAAAAGTGACATCTATATAACTGTGTGCTTAAGAGAAAAATTGTGCTTGTGACCTCCTTTACTACTTTTCATATGTCTACTCCTTTTTGGAAAACTTGACACTCAAGTTGAAAAGACATGACATGAATTGATAAATCCGGTCTTTGGAGTCTTTATATTCATTTTTTTTTCTTGTTGGCAAAAAAGATAGGGGAGTGTTAAAAACACAGTTTGTAGAGGAAAGTTGTGCTTTTCATGTCTTTCTGTCACAAAAATGTCAATTAGGTGGAAAAGTGCACATTACAAGGTAAACTTGTTTTGTTAATCAAATATCAAAAAATGATTTGGATTGAAACATCATTTAAACCTAAAATACGTGATTTTATCAACTTTTGACTAACTTTGACAAATGGATAAAACAATTTTGACATTTTGTTGATGTGAGACATCGTCAAAACACATGACAGCAACAGAAACTAAACTTGGATGAAATAAATTACAAATTCAAATGACAACCAAAATGGGACAAAGACTATGTATAAAATGGTTGGTTGAAAAATTCCGTAGGGGCAGAACAATTTACCATGTCTAGTGATGCAGACTTTGAGGGACAAGGAGAACTTCCAGAATCTCTTTGCAAGTGCATGGCCACTATTATATCCATTGGACAAAGATTTTAGGAAGTATCCCATTGAAACACATAATAAACTTTGCAAACAAACAGATAAGAAACAAGGGGGAAAGATAACAAGACTAAAGAACTTCACAAGGCGAGGTTGGAAACCTAATTTATGTACAAAAGTGTAGCGAAGTTCCCTGCAGACTTTTATGGAATGCATTGGTTCAGGCATTGCCCATTCCAGGGCAATGAAAGGTGAGTATCATCCATGCAAGCGAAGTAATAGATATTATCACCACATAAATGATGTACCTTGAAGGGTTCCAACCACAAGGAGTCAAACTTGCTATGCATTCCTTTTGGCTCATAATGTTTTTCTTAGAGAATAACCAAATCTCCCACTTCGAAGTCTCATTCATGTGCTTTTTTGTCAAAAATCTGTTTCACCCTTCTTGATGCAAAAGTTATATGATCAACAAACTTTTCTTGATCTTACTCCAATGTTTTCATGTAAAGGTTCCGTTTTTAAGTTTGACCCTTGAACTCTTCATTTTGGACTGGTGATGCTAAATTAAGTGCCGAGAGCTCCAATGTAATGTCCCCTTTTGGGATTACCCTAGATCTTTCCCTAGAATCACAAGTTTAATGTAGTTAGGGTTATAACTTACCACTAAATGCTTTAAGAACGATAAATCTTGGTTTAGGTCCTATAATCTTGTTAGATAATATTGGAATATAATTCATATGATCAAACATATATAATAAATGCCTTATCTATTTAAACCATGTAAATACATGACTATTTCAAATCTATTTAAACTACACAATATCCATAATGCATAATGGAAGTTTAATCATAATAGGAATTGGATGAGAAACATGATAAGTCCACTTGAAGCTATCTAGGCTAAGCCCAAGAGCGGATATACCATCCTTCTTGGCCCCAAGTGGCAGACCCCCAGCCATCCACATGGGGTGGTCTACTTAGTGGATAAACTTGTATCTGCATTCCCTATTCATGCTGCATTATCCATCCTTCTTATGATTGAGACTCCTTGAATCCTTCCTAACAACCCATCCATGTAGAGATTGGGGAAAAGCTACAATAGGAGGTCCATAGATTCCTCTTTCTAAGCCCAAGGGCGGTCACTCATCCCCTTGGCCCCAAGTGGCAGACCCCTGACCATCCACATGGAGTGGCATACTTAGAAAGTAATCTAGTATCTGCTCACCCTATTGGTATTTACCCCATTCCTCCTCATGGTTGCTTGATGAGAATTGCAAACACTAAATATATCCAAATTCATAGAGATCATACAACAATAAATATATCACAATAATCATGATAGAGCATATGACAGTACTTGCTAAAATATAACACTGCTATGTTCTAAGATACAAATATATTAACGATTGCTGACTTCTGCCCTTGTCTGCTGAGTGCAGATAATTATGTTTGATCTGCTCCAATTGCCTTGCTGTCGATCTGTTCTTAATATTCAGAAGATATTGCTTAGTGTAAATCAAACGAATAAGAATCTATTATCCATATTCATATTAAAGAACCATAATTACTTATAAGGCTCAATAGTTGTTGCAAGTATCATTATGGTATAATCGTATATAATATATATATTTCATGTATATATATAATTATTTCTAATTGATATGAACTTATATATTTATATATATGTGTATATGTAATCATATTAAACTTACTTCCCTTATTATTGATTTATCATTTGTCTTCATATATATCTCATTGAACGATCTTCTACATACTTCTTGATATCTGCTCCAATCCCAAATGATATTCTATTTCTTTTAATCTGTTGTTTTTATTCAGATTGCTAATTGATTCTTTTTCCTTCATGCTCATTCATATGATTCACTCTTCCCTTTATATATCCTCTTTTGGTGGGGAAGAGTTGCCTCTTTCATCAATACCCTCACCTTGGTAAGGGACACACCCCTTCCTAAACCACCACTGCCTAACAACCTTTTATTAATTTTTTATTGTTAATTATCTCCTTCTGTAGAGCCGCCACCCATGATGCTCTTTTGTCTAATGTTAATCAACCTTTTGTTAATTTAATTAGCCTAAGATATGATTGGCGATCATCAACTATCTATCTGCGATTTCTTTATGAATGCTGCGATCTGTTTCTTACGTGGGGCAAGACAACTAATTGACAACCTTCCTTAGCTAGCGCTTCCTTGAACAATGAATCACTGCCTTTTTATTATTATCACTATTTTTTTAATATGGAATCGCTGCCCATTCTAGTTTATTATTGATCGACCCCTTGCTAATTTCATTCCCAGCGGTGATCTCATAGACTCTTTATTGCTGCAATTTACTTTGGCATGGTCTTAAGTGGATGGTGCATGACATCCAATGATATTGGCAACGCTGAATTTGTCTCATACATAATGATGAATAAAGAGGTGCCAATCATTTTTTTTGGAGTAATTTGGTTTACCCACAAAGAAGGTACAACTTTTATGCCAATTCCTTTGGTTTAAGACCGCCAGTTTGCAAACAATTTTTGCAAAATTCTTTTTGGATAATTTGCTTGGCCATTACCCTATGGAAAATAGTTTGATGAGTGAGACAATGTGATACCATATTCATAATAAAACTCCAGCAATTCTTCAGATGAGAAACTGGAGGCATTGTCAGTGACAATCTTCAGGGGTGGGGTACACCAAAGTGAGAAGATTCTCTTTTAGGAAAATGCATTCCACTTTAGACATAAACCTTTTGATGAGAAAACATATGGAATTTAATTTAGGATACTGCTGAAATCAAGTCCTCATTGCTGAAAGGGGGCATCTAATATTACTGGTTTGAGAAGAATTGCTGCAAGTTAACTTTTTCCACAAACTGTTGGCATTCCTTGCATCTTTGGGCCCAGTCATTACCATCTTTGAACATTTTGGTCAATAGTACTATGCTCTTAGGATCTTGAATGCTATGATTTTTGAAGAAAAGTTACCTTCATAAGTTATTCTTTGTTGACATATCTCAGGAGGTTCCCATCTATATTTCTCTTGTAGAGAACATCTCTCCGTAAACTATATCAAACCGCTTTTAACCTTAGTGCTCTTTGCAGCTTGTTATTCTGATGGCTTGGACATTCTCCATAAGTCAGGTAGAAGGCAATATCTGTATACCATTCATTTATTGAACCTGTGAACAGTACTACTCGTATATCAAATTTGTTTTGATTCTCTGAGTTTGTTTTCACAATATTGTTACCATTTGCGATTAGCTGACATAGCCCTTTTCTATGAACAAGCTTGGTAGACCTTATCTCTAGATTGTATTCTTGAACCTTTGCAATCTAGTTGCCCCTCTTTGGTCCAACCTCTTGTCGTGTTAGGATGGATTTAACAGTTGCATTTGGAACCATGCCAATAGTGTGAGAATTCAGGATACAGAACCAAAAGCTTTTGATAGGTTTCATCATTGTGTAAGTATGCTTATCAAGTTGAGTTAACTTCAATTCATGATCTTGAAGCCTGTGATTCATGAATGCTACAATGGAGTCCACACTTTCATTTTTCTTCTAATTCTAGATGGCTGACAACCATACTCTGTGGCATAACTATAAATCATGAACTCTTTCTTAAATTTGGACATACAAGTATTGGAGCTCTCCAATAGCTTCTTTGATGTCAAATTCACTTTCTTGCCTTATTCGCTACCTTTGAATGATGATGCTCTCTTCATCATAGTTGCGATATTCTAGTTACCTCAACAAAATGTATGATAAATTTGAAAGATCCCCAACCCCAATCTGATCTAATTTATTGATTTTTGTCTTTTTCAAAATCTTTGACCAGCGAATAGGAATGTTTGTTTTTGTTTTGTTTTTGAATACGTTTGATTGCCAATGATTGATTTTGGTGTTTGCTAATTAATTGAATGCAATAGATGGATTTTCAACTCAAGAGTGCAAGCATATGTATGATTGAAATAAATTACTGAATTCTGATTTTTTTTCAATAGCAATGCATAAAATTGTAAAATTAAAGATTTAGGAACACCATTCATCAATTAGTCATACCCGAAGTCCAATGCTATTGCACATGAATTTATTGATGGAATGTAATGTCCCCATTTTTAGCTCTGCACTTTTCAGTGATTGATGGCCTATCCTCGGGGTGCTGTCGGCTAGTTAGAGGCAGAATTAGGGTTTCCGACTGTTTGGTGGGTTCTCTTGAAGATTCAGGGTTTTGCTTGTTGGAGTTTGGTTGTTTGGATTCTGGATTCCTTCTGGGTTTTCAGAGAGCTTCGCAGAGGTATGACATGCAACTGCGTCGAGCAACCTTTCCGGACTTACTATTTTTAGTAAGTAATAACGACTACATCTCGGAGTTTTGGATTTTGGATTGCGGATTCTTTCTGGGTTTTCAGAAAGCTTTGCAATGGTATCGCATGCACTTTGATCCAAACAACTTTCCGAATTTACTATTTTTAGTAAATTCTATTTCTGGCAGTGGTCCTGTTGGCTTCAGTTCAGTTGGCCTCCTTTTGCAGTCAGTTCAGTTGGTATGGTTGTTTTGGCCTTTTGATGCTTTTTCTGGAGAGATAAGTATTTTAATTAAAATAATGTTATATTTTAATATTATAACCCCTTGGCCTAGCTTCAAGACTTTAAGTTGTTCTGAAAAAGGGGACCTCATGGGTGGACGCATCATCAGGAAATATTTTTATATTTCTAAAGTCAATAATTGCTTAAGAGAAATTGGAGGCCTACCTTTGGAGAAGTTTATGTTTTATTTTAAAGTGATTTTTATCACTAAAGAAAAGGTACGCCATCTTGAAGGAAGACTTGGTCAAGTCAAAACCCTAAAAGCATCTTGGGGAGTGGGCACACCTTCTAGAAGCATCTGGAAGTGTCTTCTCAAAATTATAAAAGGGAGCTATGGGTCTTCATTTCATCATCTTATGACTTCAATATTGTTATGCTGCCAAAATGGTAACAGGATTGCTTCGAGGAATGAATGCCTCCTAGCTTGGCTCTTCTTCTTGCTTGAAAGATAGCAACTAGTTGAGAGATAGTTTGTAATAGGTTTGTCTTGCATTTCAGTTGAGTATCTTGCATTTTTGGAGTTCTAGTTTTGCTTTTCAGTCTCATTTTGAAGTTGCTGAATATCATAGCTGATTGTAAGAATTGCTCATATCTCATGAAATAAAAATATTATTGTTCTGGGCATTGCATAAATCCTTTTCTCTATGTGGGGCGACCATTCTTGCAAAGTTGTAGATTTTTTAATGCAGATTTGGATTTTTAAAAGCAAAACCGCCTCTCTCTCTTGGCCATACCATTTTGGTCTGCCTGGCAAATGTTTAGAAAAAAAAATACTTCAATTTGTTAGCTGTTTCTTTGTCTAGTCTTCATTGCCATCATTATAGCTTTCGTTTGCATCAAGTCTCATGTCATTCCGACAAGTATTGAGTAAGTTGTGAGTATTTTGGTGGGTTCTAGGGTTGCTGATTGCTTCATTTCAGTTGCTGGTCTGTTATATCAGTCATAGATAAATGCAGATTTGTGAGGAGTTTGAGTCCAGAGAGGTTTGTCAAGCATTGAGGAAGTCTTACAAATTATTGCAGCATTGAAGAACTTGGATTACTAGGCTTTGGCAAGCATTCTAACATATTGTAAGCTGATTAGTAGTACTATCAACAATTCTCCTCTCTATCTTTCTCTTACTTTATTGTACTCCTCACTGGATAAGTGGAAGAGGCTGGCTTGCCGCCTATTTACATTCTGAGTTGCATTGTAATTTCTTAGTATCTCCGCCTTATGGTAGCTCCATTCCCACCTTGGGTTGGAAAGCACATTCTAGGCGTTGAGTTACTTTTAGCATTATCATTTGCTGTGTAATTTCCTTTCTTAGTATCTCCGCCTTATGGTAGCTCCATTCCCACCTTGGGTTGGAAAGCACATTCTAGGCGTTGAGCTTACTTTCAGCATTGTACTTCTTTCCAGGTGATATTGACGACCCTCTTGCCATATGACAGCATCATTCTCATCTCGAGATTGAGTGTGCATTCTTGGCAAATAGTTACTTGCAAACTGCTAGTTTGGGTTTGTCCTAACCTTAACGGGTGCTTCTTGGTTGATGTGTTCTTGAAAATTGAAAATTTTTGGTCCGGTTCATTACATGGAATTCCAAAGAAGTACAAAATTATAAATCAGATTAGGCTCTCCTATATGCTGTCCAAACCCTAGCAGCATCACAAGATGGTATGGCTGCCGATGATAGTCCAGCTGCCCCTTAGGATGGTACGACTAGCCCAAACAGTCTCTAAAATCAATAAATCTGACCTCTACAACCCTAGCTTCCTGCTGCCAGTAAATTCCCTGAAACTCTAATTGAAATCTTCCTTCAGTAATGCCAAAATAGTACAACCAACAAGTAGAATGCAAATATGTGATAGTATTGGCCTGGTTGAGACTTGATCTATCAATGGCTGCACCTAATTTGAAGAAATATGCTGATATAACACTGCTGCAAACTCAGGTCTGAAAATTAAATACCGGAAACTCCTCTAATGAAGCCCAAATGGAGACCCAAGGTAGGTCCTCCTCAAAGGTGACCAATTCTCAATAGCCTTTGGGAGTTTTCGTTCCCAAAAGACTGAAACCAAGCTGAAACCCTTCTCCAGAGCTCAAACCTGCAAGTGCTGATATGAAAAATGACAAATGAATGCCAAAATAGAAGCCTGAAATTCACTTTATAACCTCCCATGAGCTTTTTTATAAAAGATAATAAAATATTCCTCCTCAAGGGTCTTTTCCTCATCAAAAGAAAGGGCCACTTTTAGAAACAACCTTGTTTCACTAGGGTGGGGGCACTTTTCACTATTCACTTTATATTTCTCTGTTACTATTCACTTTTACTATTCCATTAAAGCAAACTTTAATATTTTCAATTTATCCTTGAATTCAACAACTGAACTCCAAATTGAAAGGCTCGTAAAGCTCCCGGCTAGGCTCCACATCCCTCGGTTGGGTCCCCTAACCATACTGCTGACCTACGGGAAACCTAATAGTAGGCCAACCTCGGCTAGTCTGAGTTGCCTAAGGAAGGGACATTACAGTCCTCCCTTCCCGGGATTGCTTGCCCCCAAGCAACTATAAAGCTAGACGCTGAAGTATCATCTCTCCTTCCCATGTGGCATCCTCCAACGACAAGTCCTTCCATCGTACCAAATACTCCCTGATAACTCTGCTATCACCTAACACCAAGTCCACAAAAGATAAGGTATCATAAACTTACTATGCTCGGAAGGGAGTCATACCAATCGACATGTGATGCATAGTATTACAACAATACTCGCCCAAATACAACCATCGCACCCAAGTCTTCTTCTGTCCTGAAATGTAGTTATGCAAGTAACCCTCAAGCCAACACTGAACACATTGCTGCTCCACTCTGATAGTAACATCCGTGTACCATAACCTGTGAAGCAACCTCATGGAATCCATGCAAACACCATGCACCCATAGCGGATCACGCTGAGAATCAATCCTCACCCAGCTACTTGCTGCCCCAAAAGGCATAATATTGCTCGTCGATGCACCAACAAAGTCCTCTGCACACTCTACCAAAGGAATAACATCAGGCCTGGCAATGGGAGTATCCCCCTCAAAAGAAGATGTCAACTGAATCCCAAATCTCTATGGACTGTAGCCTCCATGTCTAGCAACACTCATACACCAAGGAGTCTCCGAGTGTCCAGTGAGTGCAGTCTCACCAACATCAAACTGGAAATCACTGCCCAACCCAAAAAGTGGATTGTCATAAGTCCTATCGTCACCCATCTCAAACAATGGGTTATCAATACAAGAATTGTAACTAGGCATACTAGTTACACCACTCTCCATCACTCTGTGATGCATGATAGGCCAACTGCACCAAATCTCTAATTGCCCTATGCTAATACTATCAATATCATGTCGGAAAAAGTGAAGCAATGCACTGTGGTCCTGATGGAGTAGTGCATTCAAATCGATGTTGAGGACCCAAATGAACCTTGCTAGGCTACAACTACATCTACCTGAATCACTGCCCCGTGATGGAGTAATACTATTGCCTCCATCAGAGACAATAACCAAGTCACAATTTGACGAGCTGCCAGGTGTTGGGTGAAAATTATGTAATCAACTTTTCAATAGATTACACATCTAGGACTTCAGCCACAACTATGTGAGATATAATCTCTCCTCTCAGAAAAGGGAGGCGCCCTTCTTACTGCTTTCAGAAACAAGTAAAACTAACTAAGTATTTACATACCAACGCCAATCACTTTACTGCAAAAGTGCTTGAGATGTTGCCCACTGTGAGGGAGGGAAAATGGCGTTCCGTCTCCGTATGCTAACATGAAATTGTTCTCACCGTGCAGTTGATGAATTTGGAAAGGTCCTGTCCACAATGAGTCAAATTTTCCATGCATACCTTTTGGTTCTCTCAGTTTGTCCCAAAGGAGAACAAGATCACCAATTTGAAATTCTCGAGACTCGGCCTTCTTGTCAAAAAGCTTCTTCACTTGGTCCTGGTGTTTTGCGATGTGGTCAACCACTTGAACCCGACTCTCTTCCAATTCAAAGAGTGTGATGTCCCTACTCTAGTCAGTTCTCAGGAGCAATGTGTTAGCCTATCTCTTGGACCCTTGTAGGCTAACCGGTTTTGGTTAGAGGGTCAGTGGCATTATTTGATGGGTTTTGTCGTTCTCATCCTCAGAGTTCAGTGATTGGCTCACAACAAGCCTTGGCAGTTCAGTGATTGACAGCTTTTGACGACACGTCAATATGATATGTTATGAGCAAGATATTAATATTCTAGTGAAATTAAAGTGTTTTAATTTTATTTGACGAAATATTATAAAGTTGACTTGACTTTATAATAAAGATTTCACTTAAATTCATTTAAGTGAAATTAAAACACTTTATAATATGAGCGCTCAAATATTTAAGTGAATGACTATTGAATAAACTGAAAATATATTTTAAATATATTTTAAAGTGGAAAAGTGGCGTCATTCTCTTGAAGTGCGTGCCTTTTTGGCTTTATATGCAAGCCAAGGTAAAATCAAAGTCACTTTTGACTATTTGATATTTTTCTCTTGGCTTTGGCTTTGCTTGCTTCTCTGAGACAAGGGTTTTAGGAGTTTGCTTATCTCTGGAGAACAAAAAACTCTTCACAGATCTATGATTGTGAGACTGTGAAAGATCAGTTGAATGATTGCAACAACAGGAGCTTCAATTCAGGAGTTCTACAGTGCTTCAATGAGGATTTTCTATGTAGTTTTCAGTATTTTACAATAAAGACAGGAGGGTTTCAGCTTCAAGGCGTCATCTTCTGGTTTCTGCAGCTTTCAACGCTCATACTTCGGTGTTCTTGCTTGGGCCGTACTTTCCAGCCTTGCAAAAACATCCTTCTAGAGGCTAGGCGTGTGATGTAACTTGCAAAAACGCCTTCCTTTTTGCTTCAGACAGTGTTCCATAGTTGGCGTCCATCCTTCACTATTGACTGTATCCAGTTTCTGTTGGGGAGAAGTTAGATCTGTAGCTTTGGCGTCCAATTCTGCCTGTTTTCACCATTCTTGGCTGGCAAACTTGAATAATTTCTTATATAAATAATTTGGAGCATTTCGGGTATGTTTGTAACTTGTAATCTCTTTGTTTCAGTTATTTAATACGTTCTGCACTTCCATTTGGTGAATTTAAGCTCAATTCTGAGTTTTATGAGCTTTTATATGCTGCGCCCCTTCTATTTCTCTCTAGAAACTTTCTTAAAAAACTAAAAAGAACATAGAAAGATAATCAAAGGAACAGGGGTTTGGAGAGGAGCCAATTAGGCTCATCACAGAGAGATACATAATACGCTTATCAACAGAGTTATCAAACGTCTCATCGTCGATGGCCTTAGCCAATTTGAGGGCTGGAAGTTCCAAGGTTATCGGAATCTCAGCATTCAACCCGTAGAAGAGTTGAAAAGGAGACATGCCAATTGCTTGCTTCAGAGTTATCCTGTCTGCCCACAAAGCATCATACAAGGCCTTGTGCCACAGACGTTGGTTCTTGTCTCACAAACGTTGGTTCTTGTCTACCAACTTACAGATGATAGTCACCAGATTTTTGTTGTTGGATTCAACCTGGCCATTACCTTGTGGGTAATAGTCAGAAGAATGTGACAAAGTTATGCCATGTTCGAAACAGAACTTAGTGATCTCGTTTGACGAGAAGGCATAAGCATTGTCAGCAACGATCATGTTCGGCACGCCGAACTTGGAAATAATGTTTTCCTTTAAGAAACTGCATACCACTGCTAAAGTAGCATGCTTGGTAGGAATTGCTTCCACCCACTTGGTGAAATAATCAGTAGCAGTCAGGACGTAGATGTGCCCTGCACTTGATGATGGATTAACCGCACCGATGAAGTCGATTCCCCACTATTGGAAAGGTTCCTCAATCACCACAGGTTTCAATGGCAAGGATGCCAACTTGGGCCTGCCAACGAATTGTTGACACAATTCACACTTATGCACCCAAGAGTATGTATCTTGAAAAAGTGGGCCAGTAGCTCTCAAGATTTTGTGAGCGGTTATTGGCGCCGAGAAGTGTCCTCCACATGCTAAGTCATGATATGACTTCAACAATTTTTGTTGTTGTTCCTTATCAACACATCGAAGAAAAGTCCCATCCATTGCACACTTGTATAAGCCATTGTCCCATAAGACGAAGTTTGCTGATTTCAACTTGATGGTTCTTTTTTCTTTTGGGGTCAAATGATCAGGACATTCCCCATATGTGAGGAAATGGGCGATGTTGGAATACCATTCGTCGATGGTGCTGACAAACGGTACCATTGGAAGTTCACTTGGGTCCACCTCTTCGTCATCTGAAACTTCTTCATCTTTTGGAATTTCTTCATCTGGGTTATTTTCAGCGATAAGCTGATAAAGCCCACGTCCACGTATCAGCTTAGTGGGTTTGATTTCCATATCATATTCCTGAATCTTGGCAATCCAATTGCCTCTTTTTGTTCCAAATTCCTGCTGTGTTAAGATAGACTTAACAGTCGAGTCTGGGACTAGAACTTTGATATGGCTATTTAGAATATATATAGAATCGAAAATGCTTAACAGCTTTGACTACAGCAAAAGCGTGTTTTTCCATTTGAGAATATCTCAGTTCATAATTCTTTAGGGGGTAGCTCATGAACGCAATAGGAGATTCAAAACCCTCATTGTTTTCTTGCACCAGGATCGCTGAAAGTATATGCTCAGAAGCATAACTGTACATGATGAATTCTTTGGTGTAATTGGGACAGACCAACATGGGCGCATGAGCAATGGCCTCCTTGATATCATCGAACGCTACTTTCCCTTCTGCCGTCCAATGAAATGTAGTATTACCCTTCATCATATTTACAATGTGACGAGTTTTCTCTGCAAAGTCTGGGAGAAACCTCCTTAAGAAGTTTACCTTGCCAAAGAAGGAATGGACAACCTTCTTGCTCGATGGCAAGGTGAGAGATTTAATACCATTGACTCTTTCTAAGTCAATTTTGATTCCCTCTGTAGACACAACATGGCCAAGGAGTTTACCTTCTGTAAGCCCAAAAATTGACTTTTTGGGATTTAAGGAAATACCATGCTAATGACATCTCTCTAGGATTTGCCTTAAATGGTAGAAGTGTTCACGGTGTTGTTTAGAGAAAACCGTGAGATCGTCAAGATACACCACGATAAACTTACCCATCACATCGTGAAAAGCTAAATCCATAGCACGTTGGAACGCGGCACCAGCGTTGATCAAACCAAAAGGCATCCTGCGATACGCAAAGGTACCCCATGGTGTTGTGAAAGCGGTTTTGTGCTGATTGCTTGAATTAACTTCAATTTGATTGTAACTGGAAAATCCGTCCAGCATGGAGAGCATTTCGGATTTGGTCACGTTTTGTAGGACTTGGTCCATCATTGGAAGAGGATAATTGTCTTTGAGTGACAGCTGGTTTAGATTTATGAAATCCACACAAATATGGATTTCGCCATTCTTCTTACGAACGAGAACGATATTCGCTATCCATGTTGAATGGTGGATAGGGAATATTATTCGTGCATTTAGCATTTTTTGAACTTCCACCAGGATTGTTCCAGAAATCTTTGGATTGTACCGTCTCTGCTTTTGTTTGTAAGGCAAAGCTCCAACCATGAGAGGAATATCGTGTTGCACTTCCTTGGGCCGAAAATATTTCAGATCTTCATATGAATATGCTAAGACATCCATATATTCTTGTAATAACTGGGCAAACTGTTTCCTTTCTTCGGCTGTGCAACACTTACTGATGTTCACCATCTTAGGATTAACTTCAGTTCCCAAGTTGATCTGTTCTACTTCATTAGACGAATCGGAATCTAAGAGTTGCTTCTTGACATAGCGATCATGCTTATCAAAAAGCTTCTCTAAAGATACGAATCCCTTGGGAATCTTATTCCCTTTGAGTTGTAAGTATTCTTCACCCGTAACAAGGTCCATATTGGACACAGATTCTCGATGTGGAGAATCACTACCTTCGAAGTGCAATTCATTGAAGTTCTCTGCTTTCTCCAGAAAGGCAATAATTTGATGATCATCGTTGAAAATCTGCCAGTTTTCTGAATTATCAGGGACACTTGGGTGGAAAACCAGTTCAATGGTGTGGGTAGAACCCTAAAAGTCTTTATGTGGTACCAAGAGCGTGGTTGAGATTGCTAAAGAATCAGCTCTGGTATTATATTCTCTGGGGACAACAGATATATCAAAAGCTTCAAATTCCTCAACGGAATCCCAAACCAGATTGTGATAATGCTTGAGTCTGTCATTTTTCGTCTGATACAGATTCCTCACTTGACAGTCTATCAGCTCGGCATCACCTTGTGCATGGAGATTTTTTATACCCTTCTTTAACGCAACTTGCATTCCTAATAACAGAGCTTCATATTCGGCGGTGTTATTAGTGTTATCAAATTGTAACTTGAAAGAGAAAGGGAAAAACTTTCCTGTAGGGGAAATAAAAACCATTCCTGCTCCAAAACCAGTGGAAGAGCAGCTGCCATCAAATTCAAGCAACCAAACGCCATTTGGGTCACCAAGGCTGACAGTGTCAAAGTCTGAAGATTCATCATCTGATGAAGAATCATGATCAGAGCTAGACAGATCACCTGATGATGATTCATTTGAATTTGAGGAAGCATTGTCATTCTCCGACTTATTTCTGGTCGAGGTTTCACCAACCTCTTATGTTTGTAGATAGTAAGTTCCCACGCCTGAAGACTCAAACAAGATCTGAGCTCTTGGGTCATTTGATTGGGTTACTGAAAACTTTGACTCCTTTTTAGGAATCAATTTTTGCATTATACCTTTGATAGGTATTCTGGCTTCAGACATATCCATACTTAGTTCTCCTCCTACATCTTTACAGAAATTGCGTCCAAGGAGAATTCCGTAAGATGCTGGTACATCGGCTACAAGAACCGTCATTTTTATTTTCTTCTCTAGGTACGCAACAAATGCATATTGCGCATCTTTGATCTGGCCGATCGAAGACACTTGTTTATTCTCCATGGAGAAACAACAGCTGAAAGTTTTAGTTAGATCCAAACCTAAGGCAGTAGCTACCTTGGCGGGCATCACATTGTCAGATGCACTAGAATCTATAACACAGTTACTTAGTTTAAAACCATTTACAAGTAGGGAGATGAAAAATGGATCAATGCGTCCGGAGGCAGTTGGAGGAGTGGACACAAGGTTACTTTGCGACATTTTGGGCTTATGAGTAACAGGAACATCATGAGGTGTATCCCGACTTGGGTTAATTCCTTTGTCATTAACGAACTTGACAAGTCTGTCAAATTGGTCAGGGTTGGCTTTGAGGTACTCAGCCTCAGACATTTGGACCTTGGTTTTCTTGGCATGGTCGATAATGTCAAAAGCCTGGAAAGAATTTTGTAAGCTGGAAGTCGTAACTTCACTGATTGGTTTAACGAAAGGCACATTGGTCTTTGGAACGGGAGGATTAGCTTTAGAAACAGCGGGAGTTGATGAAGAGGGACGAGGTGTGCTTACTTGTGGACTGTAGAAACCCTTGTTTCCCCTGTTTTCTGAATCTGTCTGTTTTTGTTTGCTTTTCGTGATTTTTGGTTTTTTTGTGGTTTTTGCATGAATGAGAAAGAATGCGATTTTTGCAAGAAATAATATAAAATCTTAAACAAATACAATGCTTCCAGATCTAGCATAAATATACTTAGAAATCTATAACTATTGTTTGTATTATTTTTCCACTGCCATTACAATAAGGAATCTCAGATCTACAGGCTAGATAAGATAAAATATTAACCAAATGAACCTGATTTGCAGCAAGCTGAGAATGCTCTATAACTGGTACGGCTGCAATAAATATCCACTTGTCCCTCCGTCAAATGCTAGAAGAATGATCCAGAGGTAAATGCGCCAACTGGGTAGGAGCCAGAAGACCAAAATGGAAGGTGATTTGTCTTGAGCAAAAAGGTACGGCCTTTCTTGAAATGTACGGCCTGGTACAACAGAAGTACGGCTTTGAAACAGCAATCAGCAAATAAATAAAGTACGGCCTCCACTCAAATCTCCATATCTCAATAAAATAGGCGCCTGGATTGAAGAATCCCTGCTGGAAGAATATCACTCTGAAAACCCTGAAGATGATTATTCTGTGAATGTTCTGTGATCTCTTCTGAATGAAGAAATCTCTCTGAAATGCAATAGATCAGCTGGTATCTCACAGCCTCTGAATCGCAACACTGAAGATGGCTCGTTCTCCAATGTCTGTAGACAACAAAAACCCTAGGCTTCGTTCTCCGGAAGAAGACTTGATCAATTTTCAATATTCAATATCATAATCGCTCAAATCCCAAGGCAAAACCTTATATTCTTTGAAAAGTGCGATTTTCCCCAAAAAGGCAATCATTAAAATAATTTCGAACTTTTCACTTTTAATATTTCAATAGTTTCAAGTCACATTTTTAATTATAAAATATAATTAAAAATGGCCCTTCCATGATGGGCCCCCTTCAGCAATCACTTAAGTTATAATATTAAAATATTATAACTTTATAATATAAGTCTAAAATAATTAATATTTAATTAATCAATTAAATATTAATATCTCTCAATATATGCCCGATGCACTAACCGGCCCTGTTTTACTTAATAAGGAAGGACTCGCACGTTGGACTAAAACCATACCGCTAAAATAGCAGGGTATTCACTGAAAGCGAAAACCAATAAAATAGCAACTGAAAGCAAAGATGTCCGGTTCCATTCTAACGAAAAGTTTCAATTGATACCAACTGACAATTGAAGCCAAGCCAAGCTCCACCGTTCTCTATCCATCCTATCAAATTTTCTACGAGGGTCGCATAATAGCTAATCATATGTTCTCAGAGATGTCAACTAGAAGGGGACATGTCCGGCTCTCCCCGAAATTGCTTGTCCTCAAGCACCAACTGACGCGTCGTTTAATATCCTCGCCTTCCATGTAGCATCCTCCAGACGGGTAAATCTCTCCATTTCACTAAATATTCCCTGATAGTCCTACGCAACTCTCTCTCTGTACTCCAGGATAGACTCAGGTACTAAAATCAACTTTCCCTCATCATCTAAGGGAGGTAGAACTGCAGAAGGTACCACACGGTGTCCCAACGCCTTCTTGAGACGTGACACATGAAAAACATTGTGTACCCTGCTCTCTGCCGGAAGCTCTAGCTCATAAGCCACCTCTCCAACATGCCTCAGGATCCTGAAAGGACCATAATATCGTGGCTTAAGCTTCTCTGACCCACTCTTCCTAAGAGTAGATTGACGGTAGGGCTGCAGCATAAGATAAACCATGTCACCCACATCAAAAGACCTCTCTGTCCTCTTCTGATCTGCATACTGCTTTTGCTGATTCTGTGCCTTGGCAATATTCTCCTTGAGAGCCCTCATAGTATCCTGACTCTCCTGCAACAAGTTTCCAGCACTCGACACTCTACTGTCACTCAGTAGCAAATCCAGAAAACTCGGCGCCTCATACCCGTACAACGCCATGAAAGGGGACATCTGAATGGTCATATGGAATGTCGTGTTGTAGCAATACTCGCACAAATGAATCCATTTAACCCATGCCTTCTGCTGCCCTGCAATATAGTTCCCGAGGTAACCTTCCACCCATTTATTCACTATCTCCGTCTGCCCATCTGTCTACGGGTGGTAACTGGTGCTTGGTGTAAGCTCGGTCCCACAAAGTCTGAACACCTCCTGCCAGAAGTGACTCAAGAACCGACTATCCCTGTCGCTCACTATACTCCGAGGCAACCCATAGTCCTAATACCTCACGGAAAAAGACCTCTACTACCTGTGTAGCTGTGTAAGTGGTGGTAATCGGAAAGAAGTGGGCATACTTCGTTAACCGATCCACAATTACATATATGCAATCTCGTCCTTGGGCTTTAGGCAAGCCGGTAATGAAATCCATCGACAGGCATTCTCACTTCCTGTCAGGAATCGGAAGTGGCTGCAATAATCCTGCCGGGTACGTGTTCTCCTGCTTGTTCTGCTGACAAACAGGGCACTCACGCACATACTGAAGAACATCTGCCTTAAGTCCTTTCCATGTGAATCTCTCCCGAATTTGTCTATAGGTTTTGAAATACCCGGGATGTCCTGCTGTAGGTACGTCATGAAAGGCTCGCATGATAATGTTCTTCACCTCTGATCCTGGGGTCAAATAAACCCTGTTCTTGTAAATGATCAAGTCATTCACAAGCGTGTATCTAGTGTTAATCGTCGATCCCTCAACGATGCTGGATGCCCATGTATCCTTGGCATACTCTGCCACAATCATATGCCTCCAATCCTCTGAAATGTGAACCATAGAGCTCAGATAAGGCTTGCGTGAAAGAGCATCAGCTACTACATTCTGGGTTCCTTTGATATAAGAGATATCAAAGTCATATGCCTGCAATTTACTTACCCACTTTTGCTGACGATCATTGAGATCTCGCTGCCCTAGGAAGTGTCTCAAACTGTTGTGGTCAGTTTTGATGCAAAATTTGCTGCCAACAAGATATTGCCTAAATTTTGCCAAGGCATGCATTATAGCGAGCATCTCTTTATCATAAATACTGTAGAGCCTCTCTGGCCCTCTGAGTTTTCGGCTCTCATACACAATAGGGTGCTTGTCCTACATAAGCACCGCTCTAATGCCCTCACCTGAAGCATCGCACTGAAGCTCAAAAGGCTTCGAAAAGTCTGGTAGTGCCAACACTGGGCACGTAGTCATCAACTCCTTAAATCTCACAAAACATTCCTGTGCCTCAGGAGTCCAACAAAATGCACCCTTTTTCAACAAATCTGTCATAGGGGCTGCATGACGTGAATACCCATTCACAAATCTGCGATAGAACCCACACAAACCCAGAAATCCTCGCAACTGTGTAAGGTTCGCCGGTGTAGGCCAGTCAATAATAGCACGGATCTTCTCAGGATCCATCCGCACTCCCTCTGCACTGATAATATGACTTAAGTATAACAATTCGGTCATCCCCAAATCACATTTGGACTCCTTGGCGTACAAGGACTCCCTCTCTAAAATACTGAGCACGGTCTCCAGATGAGCCAAATGCTCCTGCCAAGTCTTGCTGTATATAAGGATGTCATCGAAGAAGACAAGTACAAATCTCCTCAACAGTGAATGGAAGACTCTGTTCATAGTGGACTGAAATGTCGCTGGCGCATTAGTGAGCCCAAATGGCATCACCACAAACTCGAAGTGTCCACAATGACAACGGAATGCAGTCTTCTCAATGTCCTGCTTACGAACCCTGATCTGATGATACCCTGACCTTAAGTCTATCTTCGTGAAGTAGCATGCACCATGGAGCTCATCAATAAGCTCGTCTATACGAGGTATTGGATACCTGTTTTTGATAGTCCTCTTATTTAGGACTCTGTAGTCTATGCACATGCGAAGGGTGCCATCCTTCTTCACCAGAACAACTGAAGAAGCGAATGGTGATTTGCTAGGTCGAATGTGACCCATAGCAAGCAACTCCTTGATCGTTTTCTCGATCTCATCTTTCAACCACTTAGGATGCCGATAAGGAGTAATCATAATGGGCTTAAGCCTCCTCAAGCTCAATAATATTATGATAACACAATGCGGAGGTCTCCCTGGTGGAATATCACTGAATACCTTATCATGCTTGACTCTCAACTGCTGAATGTCAGGATGATACTCAGTCTTCTGCTGTCCCTCCTGTATAGGTGCCAATGTGCACTCGGCAGCCCACTCTACCATGTCGTGTCGCATGAGTCTCTCCATCCGACGAAAAGAAATAGTTTTGATGTTGCTGTCCCGAATTGCCTTTAGAATGTGTGTCTTCCCATCCACATCAAAATGGATTTCCATGTCCTTGAGACGAAGAGTGACTTCCTCAAGGGAATGAAGCCACTTCATGCCTAAGACTAAATCGATATCCCCCATGTTCACTACGTAATAATCAGCCTTGAACTCATAATTGTTCAAGCGCAAGGGGAGATCCTTAATCATGCGTTCACACCTCAGAGTGTAACCGTTGGCCACCTTAACCCTAATTCCTTCGAACTCCTCAGTGATGAGTCCGCGTTTCTCAACAAATCTAGCGATAAAGGGTGGCGACGATGGCTGAGGTGGGCGTGCCATGCTGCTAAAACTCCACGGAGTCTGAATGAACCCTCCTGCTGAATGCTAGATAGGCGTGCCTCCTGCACCTGAAGCTCTGACTCTGTCTCTGCCTTAGGCTCTGAAGCCTCTGACTCTGACTCCTCAGAACTCTCCTGCTGTTCAGAATTCTCTGATTTCGAATCCTTGTAATATGCCCACATCACTCGATTTGCCTTGCCCTTAGGCCTCAACGGACAATCGTGATTGGCATCATAGGGACCTTTGCAGTAGAAGCAAAGCTTCTTCCTGTGTAGATCATTAAGAGCCTCTCGATCCAAAGGTGGTGCTGCTGATTTACCCTTTGAATCATTCTTGAAATCTGATTTTTCTTTGTTAAAATCAGACTTCTCTCTGTTTCTGTTGAAGCCCTTATTATCCCTGAAAGAAGAATTGTTTCTGGAGTTGAATCTACTGGATGGTGCTGCCAACTCCATACTACGTGCTTTCTTCATCGCTTCCTGTAACGAAGGAGGATCAAAGGCTTTGATCCAACCTCTCAATGGTTCCGTCAGTCCCTCCATGAAGAGCACTACAAGTCGTCTCTCTGAAATATTAGGAACCATAACTGATATCTTCTGAAAGTCACCAATATAAGACTCCAAACTGCCGCTCTATCTCAGCTGAGCCAAGTCTCTGAAGTAGGATTCTGGATCCTTCCTGTCAAAATGTTCCACCAGCCTATCAACAAACTCCTGATAGGATGTGATCTGGTCATGCTGGAGTGTCACCATCCCATGGTGCCACCAGTCGTAAGCTACCCCCTCAAGATGCGATAATAGCATACGGTGCATCCCTCGACTCATCGAGGAGGCCTTAATGTGAGGAAAGTGTCTAACTTACTAATCCGGGCACGGTGACCTTACCACTACCATGAACATAAGCTAGAGAGTGAGCACATTCATTGCATGCCAGGATCATTATTACGTACATCTGGGTCTCCAATCACATGCGGCCTGCGTGATGCTCTCTCCCCTCACATTATGACCAGATACGTCGAAACTCCTCTCTCGACGCTCTGGTGGTACTAACTCCCCCTCCTCGTTCGCTGCCATAAGTGTGTCTGCGAACAACTCCTCATGCTCCTCCTCTGCAATAGCCTCCTCGGCCTCCTGTCTCACAAAAGTAGGCCTAGTGGGCCTATCGCCGTCGTGAAGTAGTCTAGGTGCTCTCGGTGATCTGCATCCTCTTTTGTCCTTGTCACGATGTGGTGGCGGTCTCCTCCAGTACCCTAATCATAAGATGTCCTTTGCCTGTACATCGATGAACTCTTGGATTGACGCGTAAATCTCACGAGGCGAGTAGAACCTGCGCATCGTCACGATCCCTGGGTTCGAGGAATCCTGTTCGTTATATACGTTATCCGACCATGTCTCATTTTGCACGACCAAACCATTGCTGTCAGTAAGGCTCTCACAGTGAGTATAATACACGTAGCCCAGCTTCTTGTGGCTGCATAAGATTGCTAAACCCTCGGGGATGGCGAGTTGCTTTCGATACCGCTGTAGAAACCCTTGTTTCCCTTGTTTTGAATCACATTTGTTTTTGTTTGCTTTTCGTGATTTTTGGTTTTTTTGTGGTTTTTGCATGAATGAGAAAGAATGCGATTTTTGCAAGAAATAATGTAAAATCTTAAACAAATACAATGCTTCCAGATCTAGCATAAATATACTTAGAAATCGATAACTATTGTTTGTATTATTTTTCCATTGCCATTACAATAAGGAATCTCAGATCTACAGGCTAGATAAGATAAAATATTAACCAAATGAACCTGATTTGCAGCAAGCTGAGAATGCTTTGTAACTGGTACGGCTGCAATAAATATCCACTTGTCCCTCCGTCAAATGCTAGAAGAATGATCCAGAGGTAAATGCGCCAACTGGGTAGGAGCCAGAAGACCAAAATGGAAGGCGATTTGTCTTGAGCAAAAAGGTACGGCCTTTCTTGAAATGTACGGCCTGGTACAGCAGAAGTACGGCTTTGAAACAGCAATCAGCAAATAAATAAAGTACGGCCTCCACTCAAATCTCCATATCTCAATAAAATAGGCGCCTGGATTGAAGAATCCCTGCTGGAAGAATATCACTCTGAAAACCCTGAAGATGATTATTCTGTGAATGTTCTGTGATCTCTTCTGAATGAAGAAATCTCTCTGAAATGCAATAGATCAGCTGGTATCTCACAGCCTCTGAATCGCAACACTGAAGATGGCTCGTTCTCCAATGTCTGTAGACAACAGAAACCCTAGGCTTCGTTCTCCGGAAGAAGACTTGCTCAAATTTCAATATTCAATATCATAATGGCTCAAATCCCAAGGAATAACCCTATATTCTTTGAAAAGTGCGATTTTCCCCAAAAGGCAATCATTAAAATAATTTCGAACTTTTCACTTTTAATATTTCAATAGTTTCAAGTCACATTTTTAATTATAAAATATAATTAAAAATGGCCCCTTCCATGATGGGCGACCCCCTTCAGCAATCACTTAAGTTATAATATTAAAATATTATAACTTTATAATATAAGCTCCAAAAATAATTAATATTTAATTAATCAATTAAATATTAATATCTCTCTCAATATATGCCCGATGCACGAACCGTCTGGAGCTGACGAATAAGGAAGTGATTCTGCACGTGACCAAACCATACTGCTAAAAATAGCAGGGGTGCTCCGCTGAGTGCCAAAAACTGCTAAAAATAGCAATCCGAGCAAAAGATGTCCGAACGAGCCCGAACGAAAGCCAACTGATAACAATCTGACAACTGAAGCCAAGCCAAGCTCCATCAAGACCCTCTACCCATCCTATTAGCCTACGAGGGTCGCATAATAGGCTAATCATATGTTCTGAGAGATGTCAACTAGAAGGGGACATGACATGGACTTGCTGCTTTCTTGGGTTGCCAAGGGAGAGGAGATCCTCTTTTAGCAATTGTGACTGGTGGCTTCTCTTTTTCAGGTGGAGCAGCAGCTTGAGCTTTATCAAGCTGGTTCTGTTGATGCCGCGTGAAAACAACATAAGTGTCTGTCACCAAGTCTTCTTCTTCCTCTTCTTCCGCCGTTTGTAAGTAACTAATCTTGGAGTTGCCAGCTGATTCAATTTCTTCTTCTTGGAAGAGGTCGGCATTTTCTTCTTCAGGGTAATCTTGTTGTGCATAATCGTCTTGTTCAGCCTCGTAATATCCTGCGACATTATTAGTGGGTGGGGCTTCCAGAGCAAGCCTTCCTAGGGGTGCTGGGAGACGATTTTGATATTTGTTGCCAGCATAATTAGGAAAAGTCCTACTTGGGACGTTCTTGTAGTTGCTATTGTTGTTCTTGTTGGAAACTTGCTTTTTTAGAGACAAGACTTCATTTGCTAGCCTCTAGACCATGGGATCCGTAAAGTTGGAGCTGGCACTGGGAGCATTAACATTAGATGCTGAAGACCCTGAGGCTTGCATCCTTTTGTTGGTGTTGGTTCCCATTCTTATTTCTCCAGCAAGCATCATGTCATCTTCCAGGCTGGTAGCTAGCTACTTCGACGTTGGCAAGATTTTCCCTACGTAAGTAGAAACTTACTTTGGGGAGTTGCGTGTTGATGAGGAAGCACTTCAGGTTATGATCCGTCGGTCTTGCATCATTTGGGATCCGCGTCACCAATTTGTTGAACTTAGCTACGAACTCGCGCATGGGCTCATGGGCCTCTTTGCGCATGGTGGTGAGTTGTGCCAGCAAAGCGTGTGAATCTTCAGTAGGTTTGAATCTTTCTTCAAACTTCGTGCGGAGAGTGGCCTAGTTGGTGACGAAAGCATTAGGAAGAGTAAAGAACCATTCGGCTGCAACCCCTTGAAGGGATTCAATGAACAATCTTACGAAAACGTCTTCATGCTCAATGCCGAGAACACCACAAACGATGTAGAATGCGGATATGTGTTCATCAGGATGTTGTTTGCCATCATCTTGAAACTTCAGGAGATGCTTTCTTGAAACACGCTAAAGTTGATGCAAAGGTGCGGCCAAATGAAGGGGACCAAAAGCATTTCCCCACGGTCCTGCAGGTGGTGCAGCCATAGCTGGTTGCACAATAGGTACTTGAATGGGATGCCTGTGGTAAACAGACCAAACACTTGGGAGAGGAGATCTTTGGCTATGCGGAGGGTAGCTTACAACACGTTGCAGTGGTGATCTTACTTGTGGAGGAGTAAATGGAAAATTACGTTGCAACGACTCTTGAAAAAGTGGATCTGCTACTCCTTGAGCCCTCAATCCTCGTGTATATATTCGGTCCGCTAGAATGTAGATTTGAACAAGATGGAGATTAAGAATAACAATATACAAGAGAACAATAAGAAACTGGAAACTTATCCACTTCAATCAAAAGCGTGAGGCTTAGATTGCGTATGTCGTTCCCCAGCGGAGTCGCCAAAAAATTGTTGGGTGAAAATTATTTAATCAACTTTTCAATAGATGACACAACTAGGACTTCAGCCACAACTATGTGAGATATAATCTCTCCTCTCAGAAAGGGGAGGCGCCATTGGGATGCGTGAAGCA
>VDFB02236448.1:0-13477 GCA_007258455.2 Sequoia sempervirens
TTTTTATTTGATTTTTCTTTTAAATATGCGTTGGTTGTATTTTGATTTTTTAAGTATATTCACATCATTTCATTTTATTTCTTGTTGCAATTATAATTATACCTATAAAATTAATTTTTATTATTATTGGTTTACATTTATTCTTGTATAATATTTGGGAATTAGTCTTTCAATCAAAATGATAACTGATATACATTTCGACCTTATACAATTCCTATACTATGCTATTGTCAAATTAATCAATGTGCATTGTTTCTTTTCTATCTAATTTTAACTATTTTATTCGTTATAAAAATATGCTCCTAGCAAAGGAATTTTTTGATAAAAATAGTTGAAATCAATATGGTGTGACTAATTTAAGAAACGAAGGATTAAGTCATTACTTGCCTAAAGAATATCTCTCAAGTTTGTCATTAATTTGATTCCACAAATTCCATTATGATAACATTATGCAAAACTCTAGAAACACTTCTTTTATTATTTGCTCAATATTTTTTATAGGAAGGGTCATGAATGTTTGCAATAATATTATAATTTTGTATTACAAAGAATAGACAACATTGGATATTCAATTCTACATCTTCTAAAACTTTGCTAATTTATGTATCTCAAACGATATTTTTTTAATAATCTACTTAGCTTATTTCATATACATGAATAATAAAATTGTAATTAAGCCCGAGGGTAGTAGAGTTGGCTTGGGCAGTGGGTTTGCTCCCTATTGGTCTTGGATTCAACTCTGCTCCTGGGTTTAAGAGGTGGGACTACTTGCGGGCAGCGGATCTCACCCGTAGGGGACTAGTCTCGCCCTAGCTCATCTCAGGTACCTAAGGTAAGGGCTACCGTGTTGTTGGGTTGGGTCGTGGGAGCACCCCTGTAGTAACAAAATAAAATAAAATAAAATTGTAATTAAATGTTTGATAGTTCAATTTGATAACTTTAACTACAAAATTTAAACTCTCCCTGTACAATAAGCATTAAAATAACAAATTCCTTGAAAAACATCTAATTTGAAACAAAACACCAAAATACCTATCATTATATAAAATATTACTTATTACTATTCTATGAGATCATGGATTAGGTATTTTTATCCTTTGCCATTCATTGTATACTTACAAAATGTCACCCCTTCAATAAATAAATTGCATATTGCATATTAAAATTTTCATAATGGTTTATTTTCTAGAAAAAGCTCACAAATCAAGAGAATCGTCAACTTCAATTACAACATGGTAAAATAAAAAAATCTCAAAATCTGGGATGGTGACGTACCAAAATATTCTCTAATCTCAAAAATGTTGAAAAAACTGAACCACATTGGATAGTGTCGTAGCTCAATTATAACACGGCAACAATGTTCAGTGAATCTCAACCAAATCTCTTAGCTAGTCCATAAAAACGTGGAGTTAGTCGCCGTGTAAAAAAATAAAATAAAATTTAGCGGAGTGAGATGGAGTCATCAATTCATAGGCAACTGTGTCATTCTACTTTGGCGAGACGAGCAGTAATAAAAGCAGGCCAAGCACTTTATCAGAGGGTAAAGCGTGGCTTGGTCAGTTATGGCGTTGGAAGGAACTTGCACTATCGTTCTTGCTGTAGCACTGGCTTCACTTTGGCTAATTTCAAACTCTCTCAGACGTAGAATTAATAACACGGCAAAGGCAACGCCACCACAGCCTCCATCGTTGCCAATAATTGGGCATCTTCCTCTCTTAAGTGGAAGCAAACAGCCCATTCACAGAATTCTATCCTCGCTTTCAGAGCGCTATGGGCCCATCATGCATCTCCAAATTGGCTTCCGGCCAGTTTTGGTTATCTCCTCTTCAGATCTTGCAAAAGAATGCTTTACAACAAATAACAAAGCCTTTGCTTCGCGCCCACTTATGTCTGCAGGAAAGCAAATTGGGTATGATTTTAAAAACATCAGCTTGGCTCCATACGGGTCCTACTGGCGAACCATCAGAAAAATTTGCACGCTCCATCTCTTCACTGCAGACAGAATCGAATCTTTTCTGGACGTCCGCACAGAGGAAATTTCCTCTCTCGTCCGGTCACTGTTCGCGAGATGGCAGCGAGAGACTAATCCAGTGAACATCAAGTCGAGGCTCTCAGATCTCTCATTTAATATCATGGTGCGACTGGTGGCCAGCAAGAGATTCTCTCCAGATCTCTGTCCCGAGGAATTCAAAGAAGCGCAGCACTTCAAGAAGTTGATAAAGGAAAGTTTCATGCTACTTGGATCATTTGATATCGGCTACTACCTACCTTTTCTGAAATGGATCGATCCTCATGGATTAGTGTTTGCCATGAAGAATCTACATAAGAAGAGAGACGTGTTTATGAAGAAATTGCTCGATGATCACCGAGAGAAGAGAGGGGTGCATGCTCGAGACTTGATAGATGTTCTCATATCTGCAATAGACAACCATGAAATTCAGTCTGACAATAACGACGATGTGGTGAAAGGCACCGCCTTAGTACGTTCTTGTATCACTTTCTCATACATGGTTTGGAATGTTTTGCAAGATATTCTTATCATATTTTGTATTTAAATAGTTGGTGTCATGTAATTAAGGCATAGATGGTTTAAGTGGAGATTGTTTCCTTATGGCTCAGCTAATGCACTGATTGAAAGCCTCTAAATAAACAGTTAAATGCCTTAACCAGTAGGCGATGAGTTGTGGTCATGCCACTGACTGTTCAAACGGAAATCCCATCTCTACGCCAACAACCAATCCCTTGATCAAAAGAAAACCAAAAACGTTGATCAAGATACACAAGCTTTCTAAGCTCTTACTTACAAGATTTGTCTTTTGGTTTTGCAGAACATTATAAATGCAGGTAGTGAAACAACAGCTGCGACCATCGAGTGGGCACTGTCAGCTCTGATACAGCACCCGAACAGCTTGGCCAAAGCCCATCAAGAGCTAGACACACATGTCGGACTGGACCGATTAATGGACGAATCAGATATCCACAATCTGAAATATTTGCAGGCAATTGTGAAAGAAACCCTCAGGCTTCATCCAGCGGCACCTCTTTTGCTTCCTCATGAATCTAGCGACGCCTGTACTGTTGGAGGATATCATGTTCCTGCAGCAACGCAACTCATAGTGAATGTGTGGGCCATTCACCGGGACGCGGCCATATGGGACCGCCCCACGGAATTCCTTCCTGAACGTTTTCTCAAAGGCGGCAAACAGACTAACGTGAAAGGACAAGACTTTGAATTGATTCCATTTGGTTCAGGGAGAAGAATGTGCGCGGGTATGCCTTTGGCATTGACTGTGATCACATTTACATTGGGGCGACTACTTCAGAGCTTCGAGTGGTCTGCTCCAGAGGGCAGTATAATTGACATGACCGAGGGGTTTGGACTCACAATGCCCAAATCGATTCCATTAGAGGCCATTATTAAACCTCGCCTTCCCTTCCATCTTTATTGAAATGCCAGCTTATTAAGTTGATAAAAATGCTGGATTATTAAGATTTGTATTAATAAACTCACTTTGACTTGTTGTTTAGTATTATTATTTAATAATTAGTTATATTTGTTGTTTGAAAAGTTATGATTGAGAGGATTTATAAAAATCGTATTTCAATATATTGAAAATCAATTTTTAATAATGTTATTATCATTTTATGTTTAATATTGTGCGAATATAGATCTTTTTTAATTTTTCAATATCAAAATCTTTTCTTATTATATTGTCAGTCTTGTCAAATTTATAATTTTCCCCTAACATTTCCTTTTGTGTGTTAATATTAATATTTTTCATGTTAGGGATTTTCGACTAACAACATATTTAGTAGATTGGGTAAATTTCAGTATCATGAAAAGAGGTGAAAAGTAGAATGCTTAAGGATTATCTTTCAGTGATTGGCGAGAGCCTTCCAAATGGTTCTCTTATTTATGTTTGTAATAAGTTGTGTATATGGATGATTATATGATAATATGCTATGTCTTTTAAGATTGTATTTTCTTGGGGGTTTACCATTTTTGTGATAAATGTGTCTTGTAAGTGTTTGGGTTTATGTTCATGGTTCATTCTTCGTAAATTATAATTTTCTCTTTGTAAACTTGTTTCTTCATGATCCAAAATATTCTATTCTTTTGTAATGAAAATTATATTATTGTTTTAATAAAATGTATACTACAAAAAATAGTTTTAAAAAATTGTTCGTTAATATCAAATTTTGGTATTGAAATATTTTGAAATGTATTTAATATTTAATATATTTATTTTATAAAATATCATATCAATAAATTAGGATGAATGAAAAGAATGCATGAACAAAGTATCATGCAACAAATTTAGAATAGGAGGATTCCTTAGAAGTTTTCTTTGAATAAATAAATTATTTTGTGTTTTCACATATTTGTTTTACAACTACATGTTTAAGAGTGAATCTAGAAAATATGAGTTTTGTTAACATGTATAAATTATAATAACTTATGTTACATCATATGAGAGCCAAGGTCTAATGAACATATATAAAGTTATATTGTATATGCTTTAAAATATAATATAGTTTATTCAAAAATAAGTTATCAAATTAATGTTTTCAATTAATGTTTAATTAAAAAATATAGTTAATCTAATGACTTATTTTTTCCTGATCAATTTTTATAAGTGACAATTGTTCATAGGTTTTGTGTTTTATCCAAATAGTTAGATTACATATATATCTATATCTTTTCCTTTATATAGTGCACTACAAAATTATAAGGGAGATTACATCTAAAGAAGAAACTGTCCTTTGGTTAAGCTATTACAAGTAGGAAGATCCATTCCTTCAAAGTTATCAATGAAAAAAACTAGCTCAATTACATGTCAAAGGAAATTAATCTAGGTGGATGTATAATCAATATACATACCATCATCCTTGGTACTAAGTTATAACGATTTAGTGTTCTCATCATTTTTAACTATAAAATACTATTGAGATTTGAAATAGTTTAATAGTAGACAAAGGATATTGAAAGAGCCTTGAAAACCCTACTAATGGACATTCTAAGTATGAAGCTTAAAATGATACCTTTTTGAAATCCCATATTTTCAAAAACTTTTGGAATATTTTATAGCCCATTATCATGTTACCTCATAGAGTTTTTTTTCTCCACTCTCCTAAAATATACACTCCATATGAAGGTGGGTGAACACATAATGTATACAAGGAGGTAAGACTCATAAACAATGAAAAGAAAAATAAATCTCAATTTATTAGAGAGAAAATAATTCCTCACAATGTTTTGCTAAACCTCAAAGGTTGATTGATTAGAGAACTCTTAATAGGGTAATTAAAGAGAAATGTAATAAAACTTTAGGCCCTTGTGATAACATCCTAAGTAATATTTGACTAGCATTATACTAGTAGTAATATTAAGAAGTTGTTGTTTGATTAATAAAATGAATAATATTAGATTTAATATGCATTAAAAAATATGAAATAAAGTTGCATTAGTAAATATGCATTCTTTTTTATCATGCTAGTAGAATTTTCTATTTAAATCCAAAAAGTTATTACTCTCTCTATGTTTATTATTGAGATGAAAGGAAAAATGAGGGGAATGAATTCAACCAATGTGGAATGGTAAAATGGCCTAGGATTCAAACACAACTTTCCTCAATTTCATTTGAAGGAGAGAAGATAAAAAATGGATAGGATTGTCTTTCAACCTTGAGGTGAGTCAAGCCTTTTTTGGACCTTGGATCTCTAGTTTCTTATGATAAAATTGACTTATTTGTAATGTTTTAGAATTATTTAAAGATTTTTAACCAAATGAGTTATATTACCTAACATTTTAAATATTAAATTCTATGATAATAGAAACAAAAATGGCAATTTGTAGGTAGATCTGACAAAGGCCTGATAGTGTGCACCTATGATAAAAAGAGGGTTTTAGGGCCTATAGCAGGACTGGTGTGCCCCTAGGAAAATGGGCGCTAGGTAGGGTGTCCAAAATCATTTTTTGTAGTCCTCTGATCCTAGATCTAAGCTTTTAATTTCTCAAGGTTTGACTATTGTAAAGCCAAAACTAAGATCTATAAATGAGTTTTTGTAGCTTGACAAGAATGACAACTTATGCAACTTTGCAAAATTGCTCCGTTGATCAACTTCCATTTCTTCTTCACCTGTAAATCTGCACATACAATGAGAGAATCAATTTTTGTTTTTGTTTTTGGGTGAACATGGGTTTTCCTTAGTCAAAATCCATGTTTGGTAATTAAACCTTGATAATGAAATAATGAAAAAAATGAAGGAATTGATGAATGAACAAAGCTTGTTACAACTCACCAAACCCTTAATGGTTGCCCTTAGAGGGTTGAAGTTAAAAACATCACTCTAGGGCCTAGATCTTTCATTAATTGGCTTGATTGGTTGATGCTTGAATACTTGAAAGCTAGATGCCAATGTTAGCTCCAAAACATGATATGAATACACATGAAATTTTACATGATCATATGATCTTGATTGTTGTTTTAGATGTCTAATAAATATGTTCTTCAATGCTCTTGACAATAATGTTTTCTCATATGAAGTCTCCAAAAAGTGTGTTCCCCTTTGAATTGATAAAAAGAGTATATTTATAGGTGTTTATCTAATTTCCCAAAAAAATAGATTTTGAAATATGACACTTGAAACTTGAATTTGAATCAATAAAATGCCACCAAATTTTTTAAAAAATTTGTGTCCCGGGACATAAAGGGGACCCATTCACCGTTGGGTGAATGGGTCCTAGGACCTAAGTCTAGGACTCAATTTCCAAAGTAATTTAATTAATGTTGGAAAATTTTTAATATAGGTTTCCAATTCTAAAAATGGGAATAATAAGGCTTTGGAATGCATAATTTGGTTAATTAGAGGCTTAATTAAGTCCAATTAATTAAGGGATGCAAACATAGTGTGAAATTGTAAAGTTATACAATTTCCTATGCTAAAATTATATCCTAGTTTCAAATATAATTTAGCATAACTTATCATATATGTTAATAAATTTGAGAACTCCTCTATGTGGTCCTATGAATATGATTAAAGAATGCATTTTCTTAATATTTGGAAAGGTTTATAAAACTAAATACTTCATATAGGGGTAGAATTTAATACTTAAATTTAATAAAAAAATATTATAATTTAAGATTTGTTGGGGATGTAAAAATATTATGTTATTTCCCTGACCATATGACCAAAAGTATAACATCTAGACTTGTAGATAAACATACATGTAGGTTAACACATGGTAATTATATACTCATTTGAAACTGATAAGATCAACTTTATAATGGTAAAAAAATATCTCTTCATATAGAACACAATTTAGTAAATATTCTTTAAAAATATACAAGTGAACAAGATGAATCTATTCAATGCATTAAAATAATTTTTTCATGTACACATTGACACAACCTTACAAATCACCATGAGGATTAATTAGTTATATATCACTAGACTAGAAAATGTAGCATTGGAAACGAAGTGAGTATGCCTATATCCTCTTCAAAAACATCTAGATGATCATGGATAAAACTATATCATCAAGAAATCTTTAAAGTTTTCATCTCCACTTGACTTATATAATTTCTATGAATGATAAAACTCATTAGAATAAGGATTGGTGGCCTATAATTTTATAAATCCCTATGAGGATTAACTAATTCTACAACACTAGATTAGAAAATGTAGCATTAGAAAATAATTCATATGCATATCTCTTCAAATGCATCTAGATAATCATGAAGACAATTATATCATGGAGAAAGATTTATATTTTGAATATCCTCTTTATTTATAACATTTTTTATGAAAGTCTTCACTCCATGGAGAAAAGTAACAACAAAAGTATGGTCCTCAAGCTAGAGTCTCTAAAGCCTATGACAAGGTTTCTTGGCATTTATTGTTCAAATTCCTTTAGAGTTTTGGATTCAAAGGTAAGATCCATAGATTGTTAGAAACTTTTGTTTCTACTTCATCATTTTAAATCATCATTAATGGTTCTCCTCATGGTCACTTTGTTGTTGTTGGTAGTTGTTGTCATTGATGTTAGCACTTGAGGAAATTATTGGCAATTGTTGCCATTTATGTCAACACTAATTGTTTGTTGTATTTGGTGTCAACACTTGATAGAGATTGCTATATGTTTGGTAGTGGTTGATAAACTTGTTTTCAGTGTCTAATGACAACAATTAGTGATATGTTTATGGTTGTCATTGTTGTCTGCACTTGAGAAGTGAGGAAGATTGTTGGCTATAATTGTCATTGTTGACAACATTTAGTTTGGGCCCACATTGATATATGGTGTTGTTGCTGAAGTTCATGGTTGGATGGCATGCCTTCTTTGATGAAAATCAAAGAAGCTTTGACTATAGTTGTTATTAGTAGAGTTTATTTCATAATGATATATTAAGATGAGGATTATAAGTGTTCATAGTGGAGAGATGTTGTTGAAGGTCTACAATATATATTATTTCTCTCTTGTGGTCTTGATGTAGCATGAGTTACTAAAGAAATTATATCCTTTGTAAGTTGGTTAAGTTTTCTTGTTCACAAAGTTGATTAAAGTTTTCTTGGGAAATTCTTTGTATTCCTCCACTATTGAAGGTATGGTCTTGAAGTATGGGATCAAATTTAGTGTTTTGTAGAAGTTGTAATCCTATATGTTTAGGTCACTCATGTTGTCAAGGATATTTTTGTGAATTGCAAAAGGTTGATACTATTTTGGCTATCTAATTAGGTTTAGAAATGCTCCATATTTTCCACATTGATGTCTTTGCTCCTATGGGCTGGGTGAATCTGTTCTCAATGTCTTGTAGTATCAAAGTTCCACTTTGATGTGTTCAAGTTGTTTGCAAGTTGATTTGTTAATGTTATATCTCATGATTGAGCATTCCATGTTTCTCAAATGAAGTATATTTCTTATGTTTGGTTTGTGATGCTTACTATTGGCATGACAATAAGAATAAGTTTTAGGAAGTGTTGTTGGATGCTCATGGAACATCCATATGTGATTTGTATGATGCTCATTGGCCTCTTTGGTGTTGCATTGTGTCTTGAGTTAGCTTTCTATGTTATTTGTGGATGTCTACCTGATAGGGTTGTTCCTTTGCTTGGTCCTTGTGCTTGGGGGTCTGTACCATATCCCCTTTGGTGGAAGGGAGCACCATGGCTTGATCCTTCAAGTCAAAAGGATGGTTCTACCATCTATTCCAAACTCTTAACTACAACAAGATAGCTCCATTATATGGCACTAAACCAAGAGGTTTAGAAGTTGTAAAAGATGGGGAGGATGATGCAACTATTTTTTGACTATGGTTGACCTAGTGTTAATTTATCATTGATCTGCTTTGTAGTCTCCATAGGAGTTAACATAGGAGTTGATATGTTATTTCTCTATAGTCTTTGCAGGAATTAATTTAGGAGTTGACTACTATTACTTGGTAGTCTATGTAGGAGTTAAATTATGGGTTTTTCTGGTCGATAAAAGGGATAGTTGGAAATGGTAGGAAGGGGAGTTTTTTTGGAGAATGTAATGTATAGATTTTGGATAATGAAAATAGAGTATCAATTTGCTGCTACCACCTAACCTTGATTGCGATCCCTATAAATTTTATATAATGTTTGTCCTGTGCGAGGAAGCTCTTACAGATCTTTACCTCCTACTTGATGCAGAGGTCGGGAAGATTGTGGAAATCTTCAATATTAGGGATATTTTTCCAGATCTTTCCTGCTTTTTGCATTGAGGCAGCAATCATATGGTAATGGTATTTTGACATCTTATTTGAATGCGAATCGACAAATTTCCTTACTGATTTCAAATGGTGTATGATTTACAGATGGAGACCCCGCTGACAACTTCTGTTTCATCAATAAAAAATATATGAACATACCTTAACTGAGTTAACAATGTTAGCATATGGAACAAACATATTGACACCCTTAAATTTTGATGCCTAAGAATGCTATATAAATCCTATAGACATTTATATTGTCATAAAAGGGATGCTTTAGAACAACAACTAAGGCTTTCACGCACAATGCATTCAATTTAGTCTACATAAGGATTATATGCAAGTGAAGATACACTAAAGAAAATTGAGTGCGGAAAAGTACACAACGATTACAAATTATTTGAATGCTATAAGAAGTTAAAGATAAATGTTTGATTCTCAAATGAATATGCAATAGAACTAATTCAAAAGTCAATTTGGTAAAAAAAAAAATAATAATAATTCTAGATCCATCTTTAACTAGAGTATATTGGTTTATCAATAAATTAAACTAAATTCAAAAAACATGATGAAAATATTCAATAATCAGTTAACTTACAACATATTTATTGAACACAATTTAAAAATTTAGTTAAAATTAAAATGCATTCAATAGATGCATGTTAACATATCAATGTAAGCTAACAAGCTTCCAACTAACACACCAAAAAACTTAAATTTGAACACCCCATATTAACAATTTTCTAAAGCCTCACTCTATCAATTAGAAAGTGAAATTTATTCTTATCAAACCTAGAATCAAGCAAATACAAAATGATATTTTAAAATTTGATATAATCTTAATTCATGAGGCTACGATTCATATTATCCCTATTCAATGAAATGTGAATGCTTTTCAATTTTGCTTTCATTTCTTTGATGTGAATTTTTGTAATGTAACTGAGCATAACTAATCTAATAAATGTAATCTATGTATGTTCTATCATGAATTATTTTATTATATTTTAGACAAAAAATTTAAATGTGATTTTTATTTTTTAATAGTTAGTATTAGTATATATATATATGGATTATATTTATTATGTAGTTAGAAAATGTGTACGTATTTAGATAAAAAAATTTAAGACTTATGATAAAGAAATGCATAATTGGACAATCGAGAGCATCCTCAAAACAATAATTTGACATTTGAAAGCATCTCCAAACAAGTTAGAATTAAATGCCAAAATTTAAAAATTTGACAAATAAATGAGAGATTCGATAATTCATCATTGACCCCTATTTCAAATTTGGTATCTCTTGGACAAAAATTGAGCATGTGGCCAACTTCCTATTAAGTGCACACAATTGGTTTTTTAATAATTGACATTATTTGTGAGCAATTTGAACATAAAAGTTTAGAATTCAGATTAAGGTGATTGAACAATGAGTATAAATATGTTTTTCATTTTAACATTAATTTTTAAAACTCTCAAATGTGTTTTATCATTGAAATAGTAAAATTGTAAAAATAAAAATATAATTAATAAATTGCTAACATTATCTTTCAAAGAACAATTAAAATCATTTAATATTATTCCAACTTATATTGTTTAATTGACCACAAAATATTTTATTATCTAAAAAAAACATATAATATATTTTAAAAAATGACAAAATACTATTTTATGATTAGATTTGAAAAATAAAATAAAAAATTATGTGGAGAGCCTTATTTTCTCATACCTCTCCACTTAGCACATTAATACATTCTATCTTTCCTATGCTTTCAAAATATTTTTAATGAGCAGTAATAATGTATACTTATGATTAAATAATCCTTCTACAACCACGTGAAAGTAGTACAGTAACCATCAAAACGTATCCATTGCCACTCATTTTTTCTTTACTCTCATCCACATTGAAGCCATGGTACAAAATGAATAATTAAAAATCAAGCTAAAGTGATCATGTATTAAAGTTTACGCGGGAATTTTCCTTTTCAATGGAATTTTACTTCCTCTCTCCTCGCCACTAACATATTATCAATTGTTCATATTTGATGATCTACTGTATGAGCTGGTATGACTTCAAAATATTAAGCTTCGCTCCTTATGGCTCCTACTAGCGAAATACCAGAAGAAATTGTAGGCTCCAGCTCCTTACTGCAGACAGAATCGATTCCTTCAGGCACGTCCGCACAAGAGGAAATATCTGCTCCTCATCCGTTCTCTGTTTGAGAGTTGGTAGCGAGAGGCCAATCAGGTGACCGTAGAGGTCAGGACTCTCAGATCTCACATTTAATATCATGGTGCGAATGGTTGCAAGCAAGAGATTCTCACCGGATCTCTGTCCAGAGGATTTCAAAGAAGCGCAGCACTTTAAGGAGATGATAAAAGAAAGTACCTTTTTAGCTGGAGCATTTGACATCGGCTGCTACCTGCCTTTTCTCAAGTGGGTCGATCCGCATGGAATAGTGTTTTCCATGAAGAATCTACACAAGAAGAGAGAGGCGTTTATGAAGAAATTGATCCAAGATCACCGACAGAAGAGAGGGGCGCATGGTCGAGACTTGATAGATGTTCTTATCTCGGCAACAGACAACAATGAAATTCAGTCCGACAATAACGACGATATGGTGAAAGCCACCGCCTTAGTATGTTCTTGTATAACTTTCTCATACATAGTTTGAAAGTTTTTTGCAAGATTTTCTTATCATAGTTTGTATGGAAGTCTCTAAATAAACTGTCAAATGCATTCACTAGTAGGGGATGAATTGTGGTCATCGCACTGACTGTACAAGTGGGAAACCCATCTCTACGCCAACAGTCGATGCCTTGATCACAACACACCCAAAACCCTTGATCAAAATATACAAGCGTATTAAGCTCTTATTTGAAAGATTTGTCTTTTGGCTTTGCAGACATTAGTAAATGCAGGTACTGAAACATCCTCTGTAACCATCGAGTGAGTGGGCACTATCAGCTCTGATGAAGCACCCGAACATTTTGGGCAGAGCCCATCAAGAGCTTGACACACACATCAGACGCAACTGACTAATGCAGGAATCAGATATCCACAAGCTGACATATTTGCAGGCTATTGTGAAAGAAACTCTCAGGCTTTTTCCAGCGGCACCTCTTCTGCTTCCTCATGAATCCACCGAGGCTTGCAACGTTGGAGGATATCATGTTCCTGCAAAAGAACTCCTATAGTTAGTAAATGTGTGGTCAATTCTGTTTGGAAAATTAAATTTCGCCCAGAACTCGCTGCATCCACCTACTTGTCAAAGGCATTCAATGCCTGCAGCTGAAAGATTGTTTTGGGGATTGCCTTCCCCCACTTGCTCGGCGTGCACCCTGAGGGCTATAGAAGAAGTAAATGATAGGGAATTTTTGTTCAATTTAATGTTGATAGGTGATTTCGAAATTGAGAGGGAATGAGTTGAAAGAAAAAAAGAATGATTTCGAAGTAAATTGAGTGGAGAAGAGTCGGTTGAAAAAAGAATCAGTTGGAAGAAGAATTTTCTGAGCAGCAACAGTCTGTAGACAGAGAATTTTTTTTGTGTGAGCTTCTGAAAGCTCCTGAATAGCAGCAGTTGTTTGTTGTTGTGTGTGAGCAGTGATTGCTCCTGAAGAGCTCTGTGTAGCTCCTATCAGTGAGCTCCTAGCAACTCCTGAAGTTTATTGTGTGTCTGGTTGATCATCTCATGAAGCTCCCAGAAATTAGTAGTTTGTAGTTTGAGTTTAGTTTTTGAGTTTTATGTT
>VDFB02236452.1:0-60690 GCA_007258455.2 Sequoia sempervirens
TTCTAGTGTTCTTCCGACGCTACTATTTGCCTATTTCGTCGCATATTCGACAAACTTTTGGTGTTCTTTCGATGCTACTAATTTTGTATTTCATCACTATTTCGATGAAATTTCCATGTTTCCCCGCTAAATGTTTGCCCATTTCGTCGAGCCGACAACGAACTTCTGGTGCAGTTCATCGGTGGATAAACAAAGTTTTCGTCGATATTCCGACAAAATCCCGACGTATGTCACGATGCTGCCGACCGACGATTCTTCGCCGTTATTTCGACGTTTAATTTTTTGTCGGCCTTGCGACGAAAAAATAGCGACGGAAAAATTTTCGCCATTGCGTCGCTCTTCCGACAGAAATTTGTCAAACGACCGACGAACGACCGTCGGAAAATGGTGTCAAATCCTGTAGTGACATAACTACCCAAAGACCCTAGCATGTGCAACCTTGGCTCTGATACCAAGTTGTAACGCTCGCCGTGCAAGCCCCAAAGAACAAACAAATAAAGAACTCAAATATTTTTTTTTAAAGAAAAACAAATAATCAATATACCAAATATTAAATGATCATAAACATACACATATACTTCATTTGATTACAATACAAATGACATAACCGACTATGTTCTTTGGGGCACACGAGGTCACATCAAAATAGACATTACAAAACATCAACTCATAAGATATCTAAAGGAACTATAAATGACAACATTAGATATATATATACATAGATTCCATCACAAGATAAAACCTTGAGAAATCACATAGCCAAATAAAGTTACAAAGTTGATAACTACATTACAACATCTTTTAAATTTTACATCATATCAATATAGTTTACATCATGATTCCCAATCATGTGGGATGAATACAATATACAAGATTATCAAAATGCAAAGAGATCAACTGGAACAAATCTTCAACTGGATGAGACTGAGCCAATGAACGTTGATGGGGAACCCAATGGTGTGCGGAGCACATTCCACCCGACCACCCCCATGCCAAGAGGTGATAGAGAAGTAACTCCGACCAAGACTGTCAACTGAAGTATAAACATACAAGGAGTACCAAACATAGAACCATAACACAATACTCCAAAAAGCAATGAAACAAAACAATAACATCATAACACAGTACCATAAAAATACAAGGTCATAAATATCAATGAGATCATACAAGACCAAAAAGTACACCAAAGATATATTAAGGCAATAATCATAAATCAAGATAAATCCATATATCAACAATCTAAACCAACTCCCATAACCTACTTCTAGAGGAACCCAATAAAGTAAACACATGGGCAACTAGGGGAGAGTGTCATCGCATAGTCCTACATGGGTTGTCTAGTGCTCTTCCTCCCATCTGGAGGTGCCGGTCCCATCTATGGCTGTCTTGTGCCCTTCCTCCCAACTAGAGGCGCCGGTCCATAGGGTGACTCATGCAGAGCCGTAAACCTCTAGTGAAGACGAGGTCACAACCTTGCCAAACACGGCCTTCTCAACCTTCCATTAGTCTGTGGAAGCACTAATGAAGACGAGGCATTCATTTTTTTTAAAATCTTATAATGATGTTACTATCCAACCCTCCTAAGTTAATTATTAGGTTTTCACTTGATTAATAACTCACTCGTGGGTTATCCTGTGCCCTTCCCCTTAAGTGGGGCGCCGGCCCCCACGAGGAGCCACTCTCCCTAGAGACCCAACCAAAACCAAAAAGAAACAGGGGTTGTACCATTCCAATTATAAACATCGAAATGCAACAACAAAAATATTACATGAGGCATAACTCATCTCGCAAATTAAATACCATAACAAAATCTTATAACTCAGTACACCCCATTCGTAATACTTAACTTAACATAAACTCAAGATGAAAAGATATAAATTCAACGAAATCACAATCCTCTGGAAGACTACAGTTTCAACATACTTTCACAAATTAACAGGGTTCCCACATCAATGAACTGACAATGTCCCAAACCCAACAAGCCTACAAGACTCAACTTCATAAAAAAAATAACTTATTTAATTCCAAACTAAATTCCCTTTTTCCACAATATACACACTTAAAAACAAGAACTAAATTATTAATGCTGACATATATTCACAAATTGTCTTTTGACTAGATTATCCTATCAAAATTCATAACTTAACAATTAACAAAAATTTCTTTCTATTTCCATATTTTCACTATAGTAAAATTTTATTTTATTTAAACTAGAAAAAGAAACAATCTTTCTAAAGACAGAATTAATTAAATTAATTTAACAGTTAAATTAGTGAAATCTAATTAAATAAATTAATAAATATATACAAATATAAATATATATATATACATATATATATACATATATATATATACATATATATATATATATATATATACATATATATATACATATATATTTATAAAAGTATACACACAGGTTAAAATTTAAAATAGAATTTTCGTTTTAACAAAATATACATATATCACTTCGAATGGGAATTTAAACCCATACAATGCACGGGGATAAACACCCGGCCGCGGGCAGTCTACGGACTGTTCACGGCAGTCTGAAGGACTGTCGTGGATAGTTCGCAGATTGTCGCACGGTACAGGGTCGGCGGGGTGGTGGGTACGGCCGAGGCCGAACCACCACTCAGCCACAATTTCATAATACCAAATAAAATAACATTAACAGTGCCGACGGAAATATGACAAGATTCAACGAATTAAATTTTCATTCAATATTTACATATGTATAAATATATATGTGTATATATATATATATATTTATATATATCTAATATATATATATACATATATATATATACTGGAATTTGAACATTTCAAAAATAGGGAAAGATAAACATTGTACACTGTACAATTTACTGTGCATGTTTGGATATAAAAGAAATGTTTTAAAACATATAAGCATAAACAAGAATATCACAATTCCAGAAATTCTTTGAAAGGAAATTGTTCCTTATACATGTATATATATATATTTTTAAAACGAAACTACAGTAAAACTGTTCATTTCCAGATTTCAATCAAAATTTATTTTTTATAAACAACAGACCAGAACCCAACAGAAATTCCTTTTTAAACAAATAACCATCCCGATCCCCAGTTAAATTTCCATTGATTAAACAATAATTCAATAGATTTTCTTTCCACAAACATTTGATTTCCAACCCTAGATGAAAACTTCATACACAGAGAAACAATTTCTATTTTATTTGAGGCTACAGAAAATAAATAATTAAAAATGAAAAGAACCTGGCGTCCTATGTTTGAAGAAGATCTGTAGAAGCTTTATCCCTCTTGCAGAACTAATTCCTCGCTGCCGATTGTTCCCAGCAACAGATCCCAATCCTCCTTCAAACCCAACCTTCTTCTTCAATGATTTCTTCAGAAAACAAAACAAGAATGCAATGATGGAAAATGATTGAAAGCAAAATTTCTCCAGAATTCCAACAATAGCCTTGCCCAACAAAGAAAACCCCTTAATAAAATCAATACCCAGGAAACCCTTTCAATTTCCTCTTCCCGTGAATACCAGAGGTCACGTCACAAGAATAAAATGAAAAATAATTGTTACCCCCAAATATTCATTTGTTGCCTTTTTGCATTTCATTTTCTTTTATCATGCATTTGATTAAAAATTAAATAGATTTAAATCCACGAAATTGAACTTTTATTTGTTTATTTATTTATCATCTCCACAATAGTTTATTGAATAATTACTTGCACATTAAAATAATTAAAATCAACCATTTGCAAGATTCAAAATAAATTTAATATTTTTACAACTACTACTAACATTTATCTATTGCTTTATTTATTTATTATTTTATGTTTTTATTTTATTAATTGTTTAATTATTTAAATCACAACATAAAACCATACACCACATTAGATAAATCATAAAATCACAATCACATGCAAAGACCAACGTAACAACAAAATGGCTATGCACAAACCAAAAAGGTACAAGACAGTTGACAACTTGGAACGGAGTTACTTCCATGTCACCTTTGTTCAACTTCCTTCCCTTGGGTTGGTTCAATGCTCGCCCAGACCTATCAAAATAGGTGGAATCGAGTCTTATTCCTACAAAGCTTGCATCCAACAAGGTGATACACATCATATATACATATAATCAATTACAAAGAATCGTGAGAAGGATTTGTAGTGTAGCAGGGTGCTCACGAACGAGTGATGCTACCTGTCCCCTCACCAATCATATCATCATCTAATGCATTATAAAATTACATTAATTTGCATCACATCATAAATTACTATTCTCTAGTCTACTGCATTCCAAATAACTCCATCAAAACAATCGTAATAAAAATATCATTATAATATCCATGACATCATAAGAGCAATATAATCAGTAACAGTCTAAGCTACCACAACATAATATCAACAGTATTATCAAAACCACAATGTGCCAAACAAAACCATAGAGAATGTCAAGAACAAGCAGTAACATGAGGGGTATTACAATAGAGATGCAATAGATAGGGGATGTGAGAAATCCCAAGATGCTCAAAGACACAAGATAAGTAGGATATGACTTGCAAGGCTTAAGGAAGCCAAGGAGAGAGATAAAGAAGGAAGGGTTGTGAGAGCCTTTTGAGTTGTGAAGAGTGTTGTAATAATTTGAGAGCTTGAGGCTATTGTAGCAAGCAAGAGATTTATGCAAGATTGAGAGAAAAAGAGAAAGAGAAGAGAGAAAAGACCCAGAAGCTAGAGAGAATCCAGAGAGAGTAAATGAAGCGATAGATTTGATTTAAAGAGGGAATATGAGGGAAAAGAACCTTCTTGAGTCATTACAAGGTGTCTTAGGTTGTTACCATGGATAAAAGTAGCTAAAAAGTGGCAAGGCACTTAGAAATGGTTGTCTGAACATTGAAATGTCATAGGATGCTAGTGCGGCATGTGATGTCTGTGTGGCACACTAGTGTCAAAAAAAATCATGCTACAAGACAATGAGAACAAGAAAAGCACAAGGTTTGACGCAAAGTTGACGTGTAAAGGTAGTTGTTGAAAAGGGGTCTTGTGCATCCTAAGAGGGAGAAAGGTTGATGCAGTGGCTAAAATGAGCCTACACAAGTTCTAAGGGAGTGGACACTAAGGTGGATACAAGAATGTATGTGAAATTGTAAAGGGTGCAATTTAATGACATTATAATATTTTAAAAAGTAAATCTTAAAATTTTCATGTTTTGAAAACATAATGGTTTCCATGGGATGTCGCCTTTTGTTTTAACTATTTATCCAAAATAGAAAAAAAATTATATCATCCTGATATAGAATATTTTCTCTAGTGCATGACATATATTTTTTAATTTTAATTTTTTAAATATTTTTCTTAACAAGATAATCAACATCATATTTTGGTGCTAATGACTTGCTTTCTAATAAAAAATTAAAATATAATAAAAATAAAACTATCAAAAAATTATATTTTCAAAAACTACACTTGTAGATCTACAAAAGGTATTTTTTGTACTTTAAAAAAATGCTATTATATAAGAGTAGGAGTTGTTGAAACATATATTTTTTTGAATAATTTTATATTTTTGGAAAATTAGCCCCAAAGTGGTGTAAAATATGCATTTAAAGGATATTTCTACTTAAAAAGTTGTGGCCCATATCTAACTTAGCTAGAATGAATCTAACTAGACCATATGTTTCAACAAAATTGTTTTTCAGTTATAAATTATTAAATTCACTTGTGCTAATAAGTTGGGTGAAAGTGTGACACAACTCTATACTTTTACCCATGGGTTTTAGGCATTGAATTTTTTTCTATGGCCTTAAACCAAATCAAAATTAATAAAGGAAAATGAGAAAAATCTAACCAAGCAATGATACATATTAATAAATTATCCTTTGCCTAAGGTATGCCTTTGGGTTTTTAGAACAATGCTCCTACAATGAGTAGAGAAGTGGTAGAGGAGTACTTACATGGGTAGCTTGGTGCTAAGTCTAAAATTATTGACTTTTAGGATTAAGACCTAAATGCTGTTGAATGAGTCATATTCCTAAATTACAAATGAATATTTTATAGTTCCTTAATTTAAATAAATATATGCAATCAAAATTTTGTATTTATTTTTTATTTTATTACAAATATCATGTTATGTAATTGGTTAGGAAAATGATAGGGAAAAATAAATATCCTTTAGCTCAACCTAGACTCAAGTAATTCAAATTGAGTTGAGGAGATATCATAGTAACTTTAGGTTGTTTGGTTTTTAGAATTGAGAGTCTCCATACCAATGACATAGGACATCAATCATGTTGGATTCCCAAGAAGTGGAAAAAATAATAATGCTAATATGCCATATCTAAATGAACCTAGAAGGCATGATAAATAGGAGTAGAAAAATAACATATACTTCTAGGATTTTTTATTTTATTTTAGAAGGGAAGATATAAATAAAAATATCTATCATTTTATAAAACTCTTCTATATTAGTAATAAAAAATGCTTTTATTAGTTAGAACATGTGTATGATGTGACTATTTAATGTTATCTTACATAGCATATTTTTCCCTTATGTTGATGAAATTTTTAAATCTTTAGGTCTTAATAACACTATTTCATAGAAACAATGAGGGAATATATTAGGAAAGTACCCACAAAACCCTTACCAATTAACCAAATTAAACATAATTATTAAGTGTCATAGAAGTTTTTAGATCAACCATTCAAGGAGATTAACACATTAATCATATTTATAGAAATTTAATAATTATTATAGCATGTAAACAAAACTTATAAAAAAACTTGAATGAGTTAGATCTAAAAGGGAAATCAACCACAAGAAAGAGAATGACATAGATATTACCCAATATTTTTTTGAGAAAATATAGCCTCCAAAGCATTGAACCAATGTATTATTTAATAAAAATAAATCTATAAAAATATAATATTAGGATCTTTCCTCCATGGTGATCAATATCCTCTTCCTTTAGTATAAAATTGACAACATAACCCTACAAGAAAATTCTCACTTATCCTCTTCATTACTACTATCCTAAGGCCTCAATATATAAAAAAAATACAATACAAGATGCTATTAATGGTAATTCAAATCAAGTGATAACACCATGGATCAAGTAGTCAACATGCAAAGGATATCTCATGACATGTATCCAAGAGTTACAAACATATTTCTAAAAGATTCAAGATATTTATTATGAACTTGCGCATCCAACTTCAATAGAAGAAAAATTAACAACTCCCAAGTCCAAAAATGACAACACACTTCTTACACATAATCAAAGATTTGTTCTTACATTTTTACAATATCATATATGGTTCTTTCAAAATATAATGATGAACAAGATTTATACTCCACTTCACAACTCATTATAATCATATTTTTACATGAATTTTAACCATTATCTTTGTCATAGATGCTCTTGGGTGCTGCCACAATATTGTCTCACTTTTGGGATGTGCTGATTTTTGCCTAAAATCACTATTTTTTAGAAAAAATAATGATTTAAGTCTTGAGAGGCTCCATATAAAGGGTTTTAATTGAAGAGGGATAGATAATACCCCATTAGATCAAACCCCCTTGGATAGAACCCGTATAGTATTAAATCATACCCACAATGGAGTCTCCTTCACATCTATCAAAATGCTAGGAAAAAACCACTTTTTTTTACCTTTTGAGGGATTAAATAACATCATTTAAAAATTATATTTTTCAAGATTGTAGCCCTTGAAACTAGCTTTCCAACAAGTATAGGTTTTATATATTTTCATTTTATCATGTATTTAATTTTTTTTACCAAAACATAAGTTTTTTCTCTCAACGCATCAAGCTCTTTGTTGTGCAGAGGGAAAAATAGTAAACCATTGTAAAAAAATTCAAAAAATACCCATTCCCTAGATATTTATTTCCTTATTTCACCCAAAAAATAAAAATTGGATTTCAATATATACACAAAAAGTTAGGTTGTACAACACACACATATGTCCAAATTATAGTTATAGTGACTTCAAAAATTAATTTTAAAAAAAGAATGCAAAAAAAGTTATGAAAAAATATCCTTTCCCTAGATATTGATGTTGAGAATCTATATTCCAAAAATTAGAATTTAATCCCTTATAGAAAAAAAGTTATGTTCTACGACAAAAACGCTACTTTTTGAAAATGTTGTTTTCTGTCTAAAGCAAGTTATTAAAGGATATGTTGAAAGATTCATGATTTATTTTGGAAAATTTGAAAAAAAAAATATTTATAATCTTCACACAAATTTCCACAAATCACTAGTTCACATCATCTTCAAATTATTTATGGTTTAGCTGCTGTAGGTCTCAGAAGATGAAGATTCAGTTAAAATATTGATGTAAATGTCCATCTTGGGCAAAAAGTGAGACATAGTATTGTGATTTCACCCTCTTACACATCATTCATGTAACAATATATTATTTTACAAATATAGTTTCACACGTAAGTGCCAAATTAAAAAATAAATTACACATGGAATAATGGCTAAGACATAAAGTAGACGAAAAACAAATAATTAAATAATTCAAATATTGAAACTTGGAAAGTATATGACACCTAATCCCAACATTCTCTCACTTGTCACATACCATCCAAGAGGAAAAGGGAACATAAAAAAATATAATGAAATAACTACCAAGGGTATAACCATGTTTTGATAACTCTTATGTACTAATAGGCTTAACCAAACATCTACAACATCCAGCAAGTGAAAACCATCTCAATCACAATAATCTCATTATCCATAATGGTTAAACAGGAAAGAAAAGAAGCCAAACCAAGATCAAATTTTGAATGTAATGAATAAAAAAATTAAGTATGAACCATGTACAAGCATAAAATATGCATGTTTGACTTGTTTTAAGGATATGTACCCTTATCACATCATGTATCATTTATAGCAATAGAAGGTAAAGGTATATCATGAATATCCTCCGTAATAGATGTGTTATGAATAAAATCATATCAAGAAAAGTTTCTCAGAGGTACAACATCATTTGAATCAATAGTTTTACTATCACTATCCATAGAAGAAGTAGGAAGCATTTGAGAATCATGGATAAGTGTGGTAAGGGTATTCAAAAGGGAAAAAAATGACTAAATTTATAAAGGAGGAGAAAGTGCACATATAATGGCCTCATGCTTCCATAAAAAATATGATCCATTTATTATAATTAAATTTTGTAAGTGAATAAAAATAAAAGGATTACATGCCACAAGTTTTATAAACATGTTAAAATCTATAAGGGAATTGTGAATCCATGATGTGAAGATATATAAATAGAGATCTACCCAAGGGTAGGTTGCATAAGTTTTGCAAGATTATGTAATAAATATTTTAAGCTCTAACTAGGAGTAGATAAATAATATGAGAATGTAATCTCAAGACATAGAATAAAGATATATTGAATGAATTAGAACTAACTAAGAACACTTGAACCTCAATCAAGTTATGAAAAATGATAAAGTACAATTCGAAAGAAAATTTGAAATGATAAAATTAAGTAATATATAAACGTAAGGTCAAAAATTGGGGGTTTTAAGATTGAGCATGCTCACTAAAATATAAGGGAAATACTTTTCTTAATATGTTGTATAGGTTAATTAATTTCAAATCCTAGATAGACAATTGACCTAAATAATAGACATCAAGATGATAAATCTTAGAATAAAGGTTGGAAATTAAGCAAAGAGATAGAGGCACTAAGATATTATAAATATGATGAATAATTAAGCATTAATGTGGTGTAATTTTTTGGTCCTAGTATAGAAAATTAGTTTCTCTTGGTTTGCTTCTTATCTTGAAATTATATAAATCACAAAATCCTAAATTGATTCTCCTTATAACGCTTAGGATTTTCAAATATCCTTATGTTTAAATATAAAAGTGAATGAATTTAAATACCAAGACATAATGAATAATTTCATAAATGTGTAATAAACAAGACTCCCAACAATTAGTGAGAAAATGTAGGAATTGATAATTTTGAATTTAAAAATTTGACTTTGAAATTAATTCCATACTAGATATTGGAATGTAACCCATGCATTGTAGGATTGATATAAGAGCTTGAAAGTTATATATTTGGATTAGAGATGAATACATTTATGTGAGGGCTAATAATTAGGAAAATGTATGAAAGAATATGCAAACAAGGTAGAGATAAAATTAGATATATAAAAATGTGCAAAGGTTAGAGTAGATAAGGATAAAAAAAGAGTGAAAAAAGAACCAAACTTGAAAAATTGTATTCCATTAAAAATGAAACTAAAATTAAATAATCATACCATTATTAGTTTTACAATATTAAACTACTAAATTTTTTTAATATAAACATAGATCTTACATACCTAGTTTTGTCACATCCCTTTTCTAATCACATTTTAAATGATTACGTAATTGTTCAAGGTGAAAAATCAATATTTTATATGGTTCATGTGATATTTTGATAATAAACATTAATGTAATGAGCAACCAAAATAAACAAAAATATAATGACTAATTTGAAATCTAATAAAAAAATTTCTCATATGTTTTTTGAAATTAGTTTTCAAACATAAATTGATAGACATAAAGGTTCTCATTTCACAATAAATATAAAATCATTACATATTTTCATGAATCACAATGATTAAAAAGAATATTAACTAGCATATATATATATATATTATTTTAATAATAATATATATAAAATACGCCAAGAGATATCTCTCTCGGGGCACCTATTTTTAAATCAAATTTTTATTATAAAAATTGAATAGGCGCCTCCTCGAGAAGGATATCTCTCAGCGTATTTTATATTTATTATTATTAAAATAATATATATATATAAATATATGCTAGTAGCAATCACAGTGCAACATGTAATATCTTAAATAAATTATTTTTTATATTTTTATATATTTTATTATAAAATTATTATAATAATTAAAATATTATAATATGATTAGGCTTAGGATTAGGGTTAGGGTTGGGGTTAGTATTAGGGTAAGGGATAGGATTAGGGTTAGGGTCAGGATTAGGGAAAGGGTTAGGGTTAGGATTAGGTTTATGGTTAACATTAGTATTAGGGTTAGGGTTAGGTTTAGGTTTAGGATTGGGGTTAGGGTTATGGTTAGGGTTAGGATTGGGATTGGGGTTATAGTGAGGGTTAGGATTGGGGTTAGGGTTAGGATTGGAGTTAGGGTTAGGGCTAGGTTAGGGTCAGGATTAGGGTTAGGATTGGGGTTAGGGTTAGGGTTAAGGTTAGGGTTAGGGTTATGGTTACGATTATGGTTAAGGTTAGAATTAGGATTAGGGTTAGGGTTAGGGTTTAATTAGGTTAGGTTTAGGAGTAGGGTTAGGGTTAGGATTACGGTTAGGATTGGGATTAGGGTTAGGGTTTAATTAGGTTAGGGTTAGGGTTAGGGTTAGGGTAAGAGTCAGGGTCAGGGTTAGGGTTAGAGTTAGGGTTATGGTTAGGGTTAGAGCTAGATTTAGGGTTAGGGTTAGGGTTAGAGTTAGGGTTAGGGTTTAATTAGGTTAGGTTTAAGAGTAGGGTTAGGGTTAGGATTAGGGTTAGAATTGGGATTAGGGTTAGGGTTAGGGTTAAGGTTAGGGTTAGGGTTAGAGTTAGGGTTAGGGTTAGTGTTAGAGTTAGGATTAGGGTCAAGGTTAGAGTTAGGGTTAGGGTTAGGGTTAGAGTTAATGTTAGGGTTAGGGTTAGAGCTAGATTTAGGGTTAGGGTTAGGGTTAGGGTTTAATTAGGTTAGGGTTAGAATTGGGATTAGGGTTAGGGTTAGGGTTTAATTAGGTTAGAGTTAGGTTAGAGTTAGGGTTAAAGTTAGAGTTAGAGTTAGGGTTAAATAATAATATTATTCTATAATAATATTTTAGTATACTTTTAGGAGTAGGGTTAGGTTAAGATTGATTTGTAAACATTTATTAAATAATTTTTTTAAAAATTAAATATAAATATTAAATTATAGTAAGGGTTCAAATTGGTTATGATTTTGTAAATGATTAAATTTTGTTAGGGTTAGAGTTAAAATTGGGATTAGGGTTGGGGTTATCATCATGAATAGGTTTATCATCATGATTAGGGATTAGGGTTAGGGTTAGGGTTAGGACTAGTGTTAGAGTTAGGATTAGGGTTAGGGCTAGGGTTATAGTTAGGGTTAGGGTTATGTTTATCATCGTGAATAAAAAATTTTGCGATGATAACCCTAACTCTAACCATAACCATAACCCTAACCCTAGCCCTCATCTTATTCAAGATGATAATCCTATTCATGATGATGAACCTAATCATGATGATAACCCTAACCTTAACCATAACCATAACCATAATCCTAACCCTAACCCTAACCCTAACCCTAACCATAACCATAACCATAAACATAACTGTAACCCTTACACTAAACTTAACCCTAACCCTAACGCTATTCATGATGATGAAACTATTTGTGATGATAACCCCAACCCTAATCCCAATTTTAACTCTAACCCTAAATAAATTACTCTATTTATCATTTATAAATATATCCCTAACCATAATCATAACCCTAACCCTAACCCTAAACCTAACCATAATCCTAACCCTAACCCTGACCCTAACCCTAACTATTTGTGATGATAAACCTATTCAAGATTATAACCTGAACCATAGCCCTAATCCTAACCCTAACCCTAATTCTTTTTGTGATGATAAACCTATTCATGATCATAAACCTAACCCTAATTCTAACCCTAATCCTCACCCTAACACTACCCTAACCCTAATCCTATTCATGATGATAAACCTTTTCGCAATGATAACCCTAACTCTAACCATAACCCTAACCCTAACCCTAATCCTAACCCTAACCCTAATCATATTCATGATGATAAAACTAACCTAATCCTAAGCCTAACAATAACCCTAACCCTAATCTTATTTTTGATGATAACCCTAACCCTAACCCTAACCATAACCATAACCCTAGCCCTAATCCTAACCCTAACCCTAATCCTTTTCATGATGATAAACCTTAGCCTAATTCTAACCCTAATTCTAACCCTAATAGTAACACTAACCCTAATCTTATTCGTGATGATAATCCTTTTCGTGATGATAACCCTAACTCTAACCATAACCATAACCCTAACCCTAACCCTAACCCTAACCCTAAAACTAACCCTAACCCTAATCCCTATTTGTGATGTTAACCCTAACCCTAATCCTATTCATGATGATAAGCCTATTGGTGATGATAACCATAACCTTAATCCTAACCCTAACCCTAATCCTAACCCTAACAATAACCCTAACCCTAACCCTAATCCCTATTTGTGATGATAAACCTATTCAAGATTTTAACCCTAACCCTAGCCCTAATCCTAACCCTAACCCTAATCCTTTTCATGATGATAAACCTAGCCCTAATTCTAACCCTAATCCTAAGCCTAACACTAACCCTAACCATAATCCTATCCACGATGATAAACCTTTTCAGAATGATAACCCTAACTCTAACCATAACCATAACCCTAACCCTAATCCTAACCCTAACCCTAATCATATTCATGATGATAAACCTGACCTAATCCTAACCCTAACCCTAATCCTATTCATGAGGATAACCCTAACCCTAACCCTAACCCTAACCATAACCATAACCATAACCCTAACGCTAACCCTAATCATAATCCCTATTCGTGATGATAACCCTAACCCTAACCCTAATCCCTATTCATGATGATAAACCTATTTATCATGATAACCTCAACCCTAATCCCAATTTTAACACTAACCCTAACCAAATTACTATATCTTATCATTTATAATCCTATCCCTAACCGTAAACATAACCTTAACCTTAACCTTAACCCTAATCCCTATTTGTGATGATAACCCCAACCCTAATACTAACCCTAACCCTAACCCTAACCCTAACCCTAATCCTAATACCTATTTGTGATGATAACCCTAACCCTAACCATAACCATAACCATAACCCTAACCTTAATCCTAACCCTAACCCTAATCCTATTCATGATGATAAACCTATTCGTGATGATAAACCTAACCCTAATCCTAACTCTAACACTAACCCTAACCCTAAACCTATTCGTGATGATAACCCTAACCCTAACCCTAACCATAACCATAAGCATAACCCTAATCCTAACTCTAATCCATATTTGTGATGATAAACCTATCCGTGATGATAACCCTAACCCTAACCATAACCATAACCCTAGCCTTAACCCTAATCCTAACCCTAACCTAACCCTAATCCGATTCATGATGGTAAATGTAACCCTAATCTTAACCCTAACCCTAACCCTATTTGTGATAATAAACCTAACCCTCATCCTAACCCTAACACTAACCCTAACGCTAATCCTATTCATGATGATAATCCTATTCATGATAATAAAACTATTCGTGATGATAACCCTAACCCTAACCATAACCATAACCATAACCCTAACCATAACCATAACCCTAACCCTAACCATAACCATAGCCCTATTCATGATGATAAACCTATTTGTCATGATAACCTCAACCCTAATCCCAATTTTAACTCTAACCCTAACCAAATTACTATATTTTATCATTTATAAACCTATCCCTAGACGTAACCATAACCTTAACCCTAACCCTAACCGTAATCCCTATTTGTGATGATAAACCTATTTGTGATGATAACCCCAACCCTAATACTAACCGTAACCATAACCGTAACCATAACCCTAATACCTATTTGTGATGATAACCCTAACCCTAACCCTAACCCTAACCTTAATCCTAACCCTAACCCTAATCCTATTCATGATGATAAACCTATTTGTGATGATAAACCTAACCCTAATCCTAATTCTAACACTAACCCTAACCCTAATCCTACTCGTGATGATAACCCTAACCCTAACCATAACCATAAGCATAACCGTAACCATAACCATAACCCTAATCTATATTTGTGATGATAACCCTAACCCTAACCCTAACCCTAACCCTAACCCTGACCCTAATCCTAACCCTAACCCTAACCCTAATCCTATTCGTGATGATAAATGTAACCCTAATCTTAACCCTAACCCTAATCCTATTTATGATGATAAACCTAACCCTAATCCTAACCCTAACACTAAGCCTAACCCTAATCTTGTTCGTGATGATAATCCTATTCATGATAATAAACCTATTCGTGATGATAACCCTAACCCTAACCCTAACCATAACCCTAACCCTAACCCGAATCCTTATTTGTGATGATAAACCTATTCATGATGATAACCCCAACCCCAACCCTAACCCTAACCCTAACCAAAATTTTATTTTAGAATTCTAATTAAACCTAATTAAAAAGACAATTGTTTTTCATCTTTTTATGATTTTATTTCTATTCTATTATTTAAAAATATTTTACAATGACATCAAAAATACTTTTCTTTTCTAAAGATTATGTGTAATAGTAAATTTAGAATATTTTCTTTTTTATTTAATTTTCTATTTTTTCAATTTTAAATAGATTAATTTAGAATTTTGAAAAAGAAAACTGTTTTTCATCTTTTTATGATTTTATTTCTATTCTATTATTAAAAAATATTTTACAATGACATCAAAGATACTTTTCTTTTTAAAAGATTTTTCAACTTTTTATTTTAAGTATATTAATTTAGAAACTTACTTTTATATTAAATAGTAAATTTAGAATATTTAGTTTCTAAAATTAGGCAACTCTATCTTATATTAATTTAGAAACTTACTTTTTTTTTATGCAATAGTATATTTAGAATATTTTTTTTATACTTAATCTTAATATTTAGAAGTTGGATTGTGTAATTTGAGAATATGCATTTAATGGAAATAAATATTATTGAATGGTAGTTTAATTGCATTGTATGATTTTGCAAATAAAGTAAGTTTTGATCTTTTATTAATAATTTACATAGTTTTAAAAATATTTTAACTTATTTTAAAATAAAAATAGAAATTAACTATTGAATAATAATTAATTCATGATATCAATTTTGAAAACCATAAATAATCTACTTATGGCTCACTAAAAAATAATCAAATATTCTAATTAAATAATCAAATCACCACAATACAGTAATTAAACCTAAACCCTCAGCTTTATCTTAGAACTCTAAATTTAACCCTAACCACAATTGAACTTTAACCCAACCCTAACACTAATTGTCGTTGTAATTAATCATATACTAATTAAATAATCAAATCACCACAATATTTGTAAAACGTAGATTTCATTCTAAAATTAAACTGAATTCTAATTTCTAAAATTCATAAAATATTTATTATCTAGTTAAATTTTAGTGATTATTGAATAAAAATGAATTAGATAAATTTAAATATTCATTTAAAAATAAATATGCAATTACTAATTATAATTTTATAATAAATCAAAGACTAAAATTTACACTAAAATCATATATCATATTAAATTAAAAAATTATAAATAAAATCAAAACTTAAATTTTAATTGTAATATAAGTTATTTGAATTTAAAATATATAATTCTAAGTTCTAAAATTTATAATAAAATTAAACTAAATTCTAATTTCTAAATTTCATTCTAAAATTATTAAACTAAATTCATTTTATTACTGCATACCTCTGATTTTGAGCATGGTTATTTAAATTCCATAATATTTACGTTATTAATATTAGTATCATAAAAACTAGTAATATCATAAATGTTAAACCCCTTATAAAATTTGACATTTAAAACCTTTATAAATTTAAACACATTGTTATTTAGTATTTTATTCATAATAGCCCATTTTCTCTTTAAATTTAATATTAGTACAATATTATGTCATTTATTAATATTGCTAGCAATTTATTCTTCAATAACATTAAATTTAACCCCAATTTCCAAATTTTCCTTTTATTTAGACTTACATTTTTGATATAAAAAGCAACAAAAATAAGGGTGTTGTCCCATCACAACAAGGCAACCAAGGCCATCCAGAGCAAACACATTAACAAAATAGTGACAATAGAGTAAACCAAGCCATCACCCCCAACAAGTCATATCAAAAACCCCAAAACAACACTAAAGAATAAATAAAAAGAGTCCATCATGCAAGCATGATACTGAGCAGTCGAGTCCATAGACCCCCAGGGGTCAAACCAGCCATAAAACAACATATGCATACTAATAATCATAGATAAAATATCAAAAAACATAAAGAACTAAAATCCTAATTCTTTTCTTCCATGCATGGTTTGTCCTTAATAGCAGTCGCCCAATCCGCCATGAGGAACTTAAGCAGTTCCTTAAAGCTAGCGTCCTCCTCACCATCGTCTGTGGACTTGTCCTTCTACAACAGATAAAGACTAGTAGCCGACTTGTGCACGACCTTCAAGGCAAAGTGTGACACTTCCTGAACCTTTTTTTCCAAACTCTCTATTCTCCCTTTCAGCTTGTCCATTTCGTCCCCCACCTTTTCCTTTTTATTATACTCTTCTTTCAAGGGGGCATTTCCCTCAGCTGTATTAGAGGCCCGAGGTTTAATGGCAGAGCTCTTCTTCAAACTTTCATACATGTGGGAGGCACTACTCACTGAGACAGACTGGTCCTCCCCTCCTGCCACCTATTCCTCGAGATCTTTGCTGTCACTCCCATTACCATTATCCGAATCTGAAGCCTCCTTGAGACTTCCCACTTTATCCTGCTTAAAGACCAATCTATTGGATTTGCAAGGGGTATTAGCTTCTTCAGTGATTTCGATATCAGAATCAATTTGGTGGAACAAAAATTTTGTTTTCTTAGAAGCTTTGGCCTTTAGTCTTGGGGTAGGAGCAACATGTTTTTATCCTTACTCTTTTCCCCCGTAACCATTGCAGGGGACGTACCACGGGGAAGGGCTTTCAAAGCGGGATTTTTTTAACATTTTTTCTTGCTTGGGTCTGACACATCCAAAATGCTAGCAGAAGGGGGAGTAGAGGAAATCGGGGTTTCGTCAAGAGTAGTCAGACAGGGGACTTCTTGTACAGTGATAGGCTGAGTAGGGCAAAGGGCCATATGAAAATGGTAAAGCCTAGACATAAGGCCTTGGTGTAGTATGGTGTAATTCTTACTAGAAAACGAGGCTTCATTAAACTCAACAATAGTGCTATCCAGAGAATGGAAAAGGAAAAATGGAATGGAAATATACTAGTTATTCCTAAGGTGGTTAAGGAAGTTAAAATGGTAATAGTAATAAACCCTATACCTTCCTTCTAGCGTGTAGTACTTCATGATCACCATACAAATTTTGTCCCATGGTTCCGGAAGTGCCTCCCAGTCATAGCCACCCCGTAGCTTGACAGGTTTCTCCTCACCCCAGAAGAACAGTTAAATTTACTAATTCCCTTACATTGAAAGCAATCAACAATTAAATTTATTAATTCCCTTCTAACGGTAAATTCCCATTTATCCCTACAATAAACTACAATGAATACATTTTGATGCCCATTTGGAAATGATTAAAAGGGTTGCCCTAAATGGCGTATGTATGGGGAAACCCTAATATCTTTAACTCAAAGTATTATATTGTCCTCTTTTACATCGCTGCCTTCCGGTGTGTGAATAGAGAGCATGCGGTAGGAAAAGTCATGGCTAAAAAAGCAACAAACAAAGAAACCTTAAAATTCTTAACTCTAGTGGCAACTCTTATATTTCCTTCTATTTTTTACATTGGGTGGTAACTTATATTTAGGCTTTGAGATCTATTATTAAATTTAATTGATAATAAATAGATGATAATGGTTGGCTGTGCCATTACATTGGGTGGTAACTTACACGTGTCAGGTGCTGCAATACCAAAAAGATAACTTACTGCAACAAAATTCATTCACCATTCCACACTAACAAATTCATTCATCAGAGCCATGAGATAATCTGCTCATTTTCAAATGTTCAAATTGAAGTCCACAAATTAAAATTTAAACCTTGTTGGATAGTCCAGCCTCTGCATTCGCATTCCCTTGAAGGGACTTTGGTTGCAAATAAAAGAAAATAAAAAAATTGGTTAAAAGTAAATAAAGGATAACACAGAAAGGTAGGGGAATACAGGAAGACTCGCCCCATGTCTATTGTGGTGGCAGCTATGAAACAAAATATTGCATTTTACACACATAAATTCACAAATTGTGATTTTTCTCTACAACCTACATATCTGTATTGAAGAGGCTTCCACCGCAACACTGCAAAACTCATAAAAAAAAACATGTACAAAGTATCAATAGCTAACTACAATTTACAAGGTTATCAATTCACTTACCTCCAATGACCTTGAATACAATAAATTTGACAAAAAATTAACTTTTTAACATAGGTAGCCAAATACATACATTGAATTGTTCAAAATTAGAAGTTTCAACAGTTACCTAGTTGCTTCGTTCACAAATTTTTAACATGCGATGCTTGCTCACATCACTGGATCCGATGCACTTGGTATGACACACATAGAAAGTTTTGTAGAACATGCAAAGTGCTTTGAGTTTTGACTTTAAACACCTCTAACACTTCTTGTTTCCTACCTCTTCTTGACGTTTCAAGCCATTCATTGCACCATTGGGACTTTATGGAGAGGTCGGTGAAGATCAACTAAAAATTGAGTAGTTGAATACCAATAAATCATCATACAATAGATGTCATTTAGTTAGGATTTTATGTGAATTCTACCTATCTTGTAGCACTGCACTTGAAGCATTTCATCCTAATTGCAAAGTTGTGCTCGTTACATCCAGACATATCATTTAAAAGAGAGGATACCTACACATCAGCCTTGGTATGAGTAACAAAATGCACTTTCTCATTGATATTTTTAGATAATAACCAAACAAACAATTTCCTGGCACACAAAATGTATGCAACAAACAACAAGATTAATATTTTTTTCAATCTGCTATTTGAGGGTGACGGCCATGACCTTGCTACTCTTGGCATGCTTCTGCTATGCCTAGGATTCGATCATGAGACTAGCTCCACATTCGTGTGCTTCATTTGAAGAGGCTCTAAATCCTTCTCCTGTAGCTTCCATGTTACTACTGCTGTAGCAGCGCACAACAATGCCTTGGAATGATTTTCTATCCTTTCCAATAGGCTTTACCTTGTTCCTTCTTCTTGGCATGCCGGATATGCATTGCAAAGAAGATCGGGTGTGATTTTATGGTTTACAATATGAATGCAGCTTCACACAACACTAATAAAGAAAATTGTAGGATGCAGCAGTAATCATTAATCTATTACAATGAAGACCAAATGCCTGACCTTCCACTACCATTTAGGGAATATGAACACTCACCCATCGGCGTTGATTCCACACACTTCACACCAACCGTTTAATCTTCTAGCTTATTCCACCTACGAATGCTTCATTTTCTTCAATTTGTAACTGACACCATTTCTTTTTTATGTACACGGGTCTTTAGAGTCTTATGTGACTGTAGAATGCCTCTCGGCATAATAAGATTAAAATATCATATTATGACTACTATCCTACCAATTTACCAAGATAAATCAATAGACCATCTAATTTTTTACTACAAATGCATTAACCATCAATAAAAGATCATTAATTATAATAATGTCATCCAAATGAAATAAATATGGTTGTCTAGCTACACAAGGGAGATAATCATTCAAATCCTTCACCTCCAAGTATAGACTAGGTGGTTCCCCACTCATCTTCCTAGTAGAATTTTCCCAAACCTTATATGACATTGATAGATAGGGTCATCTATAGCAGAAAAAAATATAAGAACCAAGTGAAAATATGAATATGTACACGCCTACCACATGCACTCATTCATGTAGTCCCTAGATACCCTCTATCTAACATGATTCCTAACTAACATAAAACTTATGGGTATAGTGAACTAGTTATGCATATAGGTATTACATCACTTTCGTCAAAGTGTTCAACTATTAGTTGTATAGATGTGGTTCATTTGTTCAAAAAAATACTATCTCCTACTCGACTCTTGTTGATGACTATTTAATTGGTAAAATGCAAATTATATTCTAAAATATAAATTATCCTTTGGTTACCAAACTCCTACAATACCTTTCTTTGATTTGGTCCTACTAGTTTTTGCTATATTGGCTAGATGATTATAAGTGAAGATTGGCACGTATATTAACTATCTAGTTATCAATAATTTGGTATACCCTACCTTTAGATGTTCCCACTTTCCTTCAATTAATTATATGATTATTAATAAAAGTGTATATATTAAACCTTAATTTCCAATCTCCTAGTACCCCTTACTCTGAGTCTATTCTATTTATATCAATAATTCAAGAGTAAGAATACTATAGTTCTAATATCTTGGTATGCCCATACCCTTGAGTTGGCTCTATTACTATATTTTCCTTGAATTAGAGAGAGGGTTTCATTTATCTATCAACTCCATGCAATATGACCCATATGCATACTCATAGGTATTTACTTGGGTAGATATGTAATTTGGTTCGTCTTTAATAATAACCAAATAAATCATACATATGCTAACATTATTTACTAATATGGAAATACACAACCACATGAATATAAAATAATAATGGAAAATGAAGGATAAGACAACACAAAAGTTAAAACATATATTATAAACAAAAAATTGACATACCCTATTGTGAATTGGTTTAAACATATAGTTTTATAAATCAACACCAAACTACACGCATACCCAAAATCAACAATTCATTTTTATGAACTATATTTTGTATTACTAATAATATTTTATATGGAAAAAGTTCTAGAAGACCAAATTAGGGGTAGGTTAAGTTGGGGGTTTGGTAATCAACTATTAAATTATACTTTATATTATTGATAGTATTTTGTACACTATAATCTAGTAAGACAAACTTAGGGGCAAGATATGCCAAGGGTTGGGTATTGTGATTATACTTCTAAAATTGAGTATCAAGACAAATCAAGGGGTAAGATATGCTAGGTTTTGGTATTGATCTATACAATTATGTGTTTAGAGAAATTCAGGGTAGGGTATGTTGAGGTTTAGTTATAATATATTTATTAACTTATGTTGTCTTATTCTTTGTGTGTTCATTATTATTTCATGGTGATGTGGCTATGCATATGTATATTGGAAAATATTGTTATCATATGGATGAATCATTTAGTAACATATGATTTAAACCCTTACATGTTATGATAGGATGCATATCCAAGAGTACTAAATGAAGGTGAACTACCTTGCTTTTTATACAACCAAACACATAAGAATTCTTCACATTTACACATTCAGGCATCTATGAATATTAAAAAGAAGTTGAAGGTGGATAGACTTCTTAAGTTTGAGATGGAACGTGAAGAATGAATCAAGGCTCTACAATCACAAATATACCCTACTATTACTAAAAAATAGGTTTATTTGTACCTTATTATTTAGCTTGATCCTATTTATAAATAACTTGACATTTATTAGGTCAACTATGAAAGAAAAATAATGAAATCTTCAATCTATTGATTGATGCTCAGTTTGATGGTGTCATCATTTAGAGGGGGATACACATGTTGAAATATTTTTATAATTCATGGAGAAGTATCAATTTTAAGATAATATGTGTGTATGAAATTATTTGTTAGGTCATTAAATGGAAAGGCAAAGAGTTGGTATGTTGGTTTCCCTGAGCATTCTTTTTACTCGTGGAATTATATTACGCCTGCATTCAAAGAAGAGTTCTTTCTAGACCTTGCTTCTCTTGTTGAAGAACTAGGAGAAATTAGATGAAAAGAGGGGGAGTCTAGCATGGAATTTAGTCATATATTTGTTGTTTCTCTTTCTAAGATCCCAAATAATTGTAGACGTAACACACCTGTACCTATATTGACATGTTTCTTCAAGACTATGATTTTTCTCTAGGTTGTGGTTGAAAACAAGAAGAGTTTATTTTGATAGACATGCAATAGGAATATTGGTGGCTTGATTTCATTGATTATTTGAGAAGGGACATGGTTGCAAAATATTTATCCTCAAAAAAAAAAGTTGGTGGTAAGTAGGTTGTTAAAGAAAATGAGTGTATGGAGATGACATGAAGTAGAAGGACAATATCAAGTGATGATTGTGTTTGTAGGTGGGTAAAAGAAGGTTTTGACAGAGTGCATGATAGTATTACAAATGAATATGATAGTGTTTTCACCAACCTTTGATTGGATCTATAATCCATGGCTGATTGTAATAAAAAATCAATGATGATTTCTAATATGTGAATGAGGAATATGACCTTTTGTTTGTTGCAGCAACATGGACAATGAAGTGGATGTGTATACACGAGATTCATGAAAGAAATTAGCTCAGGTAGCTGATTATACAAAGCACACACATGATAGCAATGAAAGTGGTGAGAAAAAATGTCTTCTTATTTGATCTTTTTCCTTCCCTTGTCCCCCTTTCTAATATTGAAGTTGCTTCTAATGGTTTGCATGAGGATATCATAGGCATAATTGTACGTGAAGATAAAAATATAGAGATAATGTTGTTACATCTGATAAATTTAATGTGAAGAGTTTGCACTTGAAGAATGTGATGTTGTTAATCATTTGAAATCATATGAGAGCCTTTTCTTTGTTGTGCAAATTTTTCTAATACTTATGCATAGTGCACTTCAATTCAATCATATAAAAGTAGTGTTGTTGAGTTGCGTTTGGAAGAAGTGAACCATAGGTCTGATTGTAGCAACATATGTCTCACAACAGATTGTTAAGATGAGTTTGAGACTGTGTGACAATTTGAAGAGTGTGAGTCTTCACACAAAGTGTCTCATCATCAATTATATTATGTTGATACAAATTGCACCAAAATTAGTTATTCCAAGATATGTTGGTTAATTGTTGTCTTAGAAGACTATGAAATTGAATATGAGGCTTTTCTTTATGATGAGTATGTAGCTTATTGTAGTGGGGACAACAATGTTCTTGAGTTTGAGTGCTTCAATTGGGCCTAACATATGTCCTATAATTGTGTTGAACATAAATAAATTCTCCAGGTTGATAATCAACCTCCTGCTTAAATTTACTTTATGCTAGAGCTTAAAAAATTGTGTGATTTGCTAGAAGATGGGTTTCAGTATGCAGGCCAACAAGATGAAAAAGCATATTTTATTTACTTAAATGTGAATTGAAGGTGTTCTATTTTTGTCTCAATTCACCTATGGAATTTATTGAATATAAAAGTACCATGGTTTATTTTTATGTTGATTCGAGTTTTCAATTGGCGCACCAATTACCATAAAGATGAAAAATGCAATGTTAGGCAATGTGGTGGCTTATGTTTTGTGGTTGTTGTGTGCAATGGTAAGGTCAATAATGGAACATGTCTTCATTCTATTAGTGGAAATCACAATTTTTTGCATGTGAGAATGTTTTACTTATTGTAGTTGTATGATTAAAAAAAAAATCGGTTGAGGCCTTCAACATGCTTGTCTTGATAAAGGAAAGTAGATATGGAATCTTATCCATGGCCAAGATCCATGGGTATTTCTGCAAGGTTTGGCACGAAAATAAAGTGGTAAATTTTTGTGCATCCATATCTTCAAAGTCATGTGTCTTCATGTCATTGGTTATAGCATTTTGTCTTTCCTTGCATATTTATTTCTCTTCTACATATATGTTTATTTTCCTTAGTGGGTTACTATCAATCCTTTTTTTCCTCATTTTTGGTCTACATGGAGATATGGAATCTTAGTGACTGTAAGAGGCACACATCCCTAATTGGAACCAACGTTGGGGATCAAATCCATTGTTACCTTTTTTCTTGAGTCCCTTCCCTTTTTTGTTCCTTAGCCATTTTTCCAAGTATATAACTGATCTAAGATATCTATCATGGGTGGGTTTTTGCCAATTTTCTTAGCATAATTAGGTAGAGCATAAAAAATTAAGCCTAGTTTCTTTTTAAAAATTTCCAAAATTCCTTAAGGACAAAATGTTATGCCCATGTGAGTTTTTCCTTTCCATTTGATAATACTATTTTTCTCCTACAATGTATTGTCCACTTAGAATTCTTTGCAAGTGTTTAATTTCAATAAAATTTCCCACAAAGGTAAAAAATATGAAAAATGGCTTATTGTTCTCTTTTGTGGAAAACCCCTATCCATCTAAATTTCCCCTTCTAGCCCATTTGGTTGAGTTCACTTGGAATTTTTTTCTTAAATGAAAAAAATGTTTTCCCATCTAATTTTACAAGTATGTCCAAAAGAACCAACTCATTTCCACATGAAGATGGTTTTTCCATAATTTCCACTTGCTCTCCTTTTCCATTCAAGCATATTTGTTTTCCAAATTTTCTAACTAAATTCTTGCATGCAGATGGAGAGAATATTTCACCTCACTAACATCATCATCCCTTCCAAACTTTCCCCATCCATCTTAACTTCATCTTCCCAAGGCTCTTCATCTTGTTTAGATGACCTTTTCCACAAGCCTTATTCCACATCATTTTCTTACATTCACACCTTGATGACATATAGATGATATCATCATTATGTCACCATATTTGAAGATCCCTAGTCTATTTCATCTACTCTACTTATTTCATGTTGATGCCACCTTTGTTGACATCACCTAGGAATTTCTATCTAAATTGGATATGTTGTTACACTTGGCATATGCACTTGATTTCTTTGCATGTTCCACTTATAGGCCATTTTTCTATTTTGTCTTGATGGATCCTTTCGACCTACATCGATTTGATGAAAAATGATAAATATAGATGAATTATTTGCAAGTAAAATGATGTGAACCTACTATTTATCTAGAAGATGATGCTCACTTATCTTTGAACTTTCCACCCCAACGTGATAGAGGTGTATTTCTTGCCAATGCCATATTGAACCCGATATCCCACACAAAGGACCTTGTGGGGATATGTTAGTGAACTAATTATACTATGGATGATTGCAAAAGTTTCATACTTGTCCAGTCGGCACTTCAAATCTTGCAATGCTTTGTTTTGAGTTGTAGATGACTCCTAAGATACCCAATTGTCCAAATTTTCCTTTTTGATGTGTATTTTCTTTCTTAAATTATTTTCTAATTAAACAAAAGTTCCATTAACAATTCTTCCACCAACATATAATTTATGACATGATCCTAAGATGGTATTTGTGCCTAAGGTGTTTTCTCACATATTTCAAACTCAACAACTACCATTATTGCCTACCATGATCTTGTTTCATCTACTTGCATTTATGACACCACTCCTTCACACACTATAAGTTAGTTATTTCATACACATTTCATTGATCTAAGGTATCCATTTTGGAGAGGCTATAGCGATCATTTTAGGGCAAGCCCTTGTTGCTCCATTTTATATGCATTTTGGCAATAATTTTGATTATTAGATGATATAGAAGAGTAGGAATTAGAAAAAAATAATAAATTGTAGAGATATTTACAGGGATGTATTGGTTCTAACATGTTGTTATAAGAATGTTGTAATTTATTTCAGGTTTTATGTCTCCATTATTGTGTGTGTAAACTTAGAGAATATACCATATCTGAAATATTTTCTTCAGAATATTTGTTGCTGCAAATATAATCATTATTAGAGGAATTTGAAAAAATTATAAATCTATTACATGAGTTATGATAGATATTGTATATGGTTGCATATGAGTTTAGGTAGTTTAGTTATGGATAACTAAGTAGATAATAGTGTGAATGATATTCATTAATGCTTCATATAAGTAGATCATATCATTTTTGTATTTCCCCCTTGTATTTCTTCCTTGATTCAATTATAACTCTATCTCCCAAGAGTAGTAACTAGTATTTTTTATTTGTTTCAATCATCCATTTATAAACAAAACTCAAAAAATATTATTTTTGTTTAATTTCATGAGTTCATGATGTCATTGTTTGTAGGGAGTAGAATAAACCATTATCTACGAATTGTGGAACTCACCCCACCTTGGAATTGTTTCCAAGGTGTTATATTGGTTATATAGGGGTTAGAGATAGCCAATTTTCTTAGTCTGGTGACAATTTTAGGGGTTGAGAAAGTTAGTTGGGTTTGGATATCAATTATTTTATTGTTTCTTATCATAAATTATTTCAATACCTATTTAGGTACACCCCTTGAAATACCCTCTAGAGTTTAAGCTAAGCTCAAAGTGCAGAAGATAAAACCCACTCCTATTGAGTTAGCTCAAAGTCTTCCACAGTTATGTTGATGAACTAATTTACCCACATGATGACAACCTTGGCCTTGTGATTAGATTTTTTTCTAAGAAGTGGAGTAGCACGATTTTTAGACCTAACACTCCCCGTTCAAGGGGCATCTCAAATATAAAAGGAAATAAAAATCTAGTCATACTTATAATAATTTAAATAATCTTTGAGATTCATAAGGTTTAAAATCCTACTCCTAAATATTACCTCTTGATCTCCACTATCTTAGATCTGTTAAGGGCAATCTCTATATGTTCATGAGCTAAAATTAGGCACCTGTGTCTAAACTCATGATTTTGAACATGCTCCATAGCTAATACATATATCAAAGAACTCCCTCATAACTTGAACCTCTATCTCTAACTCTCTAATCCTTCATTGCATAGTCATTATCTCCTATCCAATATGGTATATGGGAGTAAAAAAAAATATATGTTAGCTAACTACCAAGGATAACCACTTTTTATTATAATATCATCTCTACTCCTCAAAATGGGGGCAAAATATCTATCTGCTTCTATGTTCAGGGTATTTTCCTTACAATTTAGTTTTGTGTCACATACCTTGAACTCATTATATTCATTAGAAATTCCTCCTTTCCTCCAACAATCACAAACTATCATGCCTACCTAAATGGTTATCATAAAGGAGCTTGTGTTAGTGCCTATATTACTCTCATCACATCCCTCATAATATGAACTCCTAGAATGAGGAGGTAACATTATGCAACCTCATGAGGAATCTCTAAAGCTTCTCTCATGCCTCAATAAACAATACATACTATGATAATATTTTTGGAAGACCTCTCCAAATTACTATTTAACTTAACCAATATGATGCATTACTAAGTACCTTATTCATGTCTAAATTTGGAGGGCCTTTCCTCTAAAAGGATAAATCACCCCATAACCATTGAGCGATAGGACCTCCATATCTTCATAAGGGTCCCCAATCATGTTTACATATATGAGTATGTATCTACATCAAAGTGACAAGTAGTCACTTATTTAGTTTCTCTAAGGGGACATATTTGTAATATATAGTCCCTTTTAAAATGGATTTGTGTTCTCAAAATTCAACCTAGTAATCAAGGAGGGGTGGGTAAATAATCATGATTTTCAATTAGAAATCTATGATAGGTCATTGTATATGTAGGCCATGATGTCCTAATGAATACACCCTATCTTGATCCACTATTGAATAATAGGGGCTTGAATCTACAAAATAACACTAGTCTTCTTATCTCTCTAAAATCTAAAGGAATTTACGTTGATAATCACCTTTTAAAGAGGTAAAATTTTAAATTTTAGTTCTATTGAGGCCAATTAGACACCATTTTGGCCTATTGGTTGGGTGCCTCCTATGAAGTCTATATATGAAACCCTCTAATTAATTTTAAGATCCTTTAAGATCAATATGTCCCCTTAGATAAGGATCCCTAATATATGGTATATATCCCACAAAGAATAATTACCCACAACATTGTAACTCTTAGAAATAAAAAAAATTAGTCCACATCCTAATACGATAAAATTTTACATCATATCTTGCTAGAAGGATGGAACAATAGAAGCCATGAAATTGTCTCCAAGTCCACCTATCAAAGCATATTATTATCCCTATTGGATAGGCCTCTAATAATCCTTGAGAGATAAATTTATCATCAATAATATCACTTCATTATATGTAAGAACTTTGAAATACTACCTTTAAGACCCTTATCAAGTCCATAAAAATCATACAACCCATTTAAAAAGTAAAAGGTATCATTCAAATAAAAATTATGCACCAATACTAGAAAAATAATGCTCCCTATGATCATTTAACCCTTCTACAAAAGGGTCCAATGATTTTTCACCCAAAAACTAGAAACCCCACCATGGTAAATATGAGTTTCCAAAAGTGAATAAATTATTACTAAAAAGAGTGAATGCCACCAAAATTGTTGAATAGGTCTATTAGCTAACCAAAATTTTGACTTCACTGTTAACCTAGAAAATGATAATAGAATATAAAAATAAAGTACCTAACTATTCCTAGCCATATCACACACATTTTGATATTATTTATCCTAAATTTGATTATGTAAAATTCACAAATATGAAAAAATTTAAAATTAAGGTGAAAAGGGTTTGTCCAAAAAAATTGTATGTATGGGCACACTTGTGTTGGAGCTATTTCCATTTCCATAATCCTCATCCTAAAAACTATAATTTGACTATATTTTTATAAGAATATATCATTTTTGAAATGTAATGTTTAATTTTTTCCAAAATTAATATGCATAAATGAATTTAAAATGATGTGTCAATAATGGCATAGTGTGATGGTTAAATTGTGGCATTATGGTTCTTTCACAAGGGTTCAAACCCCTATTGGGGTGTTATTGTTGAGTGTTCATATTGGGGATGAGGTCCCCCATTTTGGCCTTGCTAGAGGTGAGTGCAAGATCACAAAGGTCCAAAAGGTGGCAATATGACAAAAAAATGGCTAACAAATTTTTTATCTGAATCTGATGAATGAAAAGGAGAAAATTGTTAGCTTTCCAAAAATATAAGATATTCCTTATTTGGAATTAAAAATAGATAATTATTATTGATTTTCTACATACATTCTGACTAAAGTCTTGATTGATATGTTGATTGAAAAATATCTATAATTCTTAAACAATTTCATATTTTTTGAATCCAAAAAATGTGGTGCATTCTATTCTTCCCATACTATAGGATAAAAAAAATGAAAAACTGAATTTCATAAATTTTTGACCAAGTATGGTGGTCAGACAAACAAGTTTTAATAAAAAAATCATAACTAATAATTTACTTGCAAAAAAATTTCAAAAAATATGTGGCACATCCAGGCATTTGTCCTCTACTTATATTGAAATTTTCAAAAAAATACATTATTTTTTGCTTGTACTTAGGTTATTCAGACATACACCTTTTTATTTTTTCTTGAAGATTTAGTACTACTACATTGAAATTTCAAATTTTCACTTAGAAATAGATTTACTTTTCTCCATAAAAAGAATAGTATCTTAGAAGTTGCATTCAATTTTCTATAAATTTTATGCTTACATATTTTTCAAATTATGTTTTAACAACTATAGTAACGAAAAAAGTAGCATTTTTTCCTTACTTGGTTTGATAATTGACATTAAAACTGAATTAATGGTGTCTTGGAATAGTGTTGTAATGTGTTGTACACATTCACATCATTCTAGGAACTTTATTTGATTAAAACATGCTTTAATTAATCCTTTGCAAAGGTTTTATGAAGTGTTGTAACACACTTTCACACATTTCTAGGATCTGTTTACTTAATTAAGCTTAATGGGCCCTTTCTTAATAAGAAATATTTAAATTTGTACCTTATTTAGGTGTTATAAAGTTTTGTAAAGAACTTTCACATTTATCTAGGGTGGTCTTAATTAATTGTGGTTAATTGGAGTTAATTAACCCCTTTAATTCAAATTCAAACCTTATTTATGACACCTCCCAAAGATCTATCCCAATGCCCATAATTTAAATAATATAACATTTAATTGGGAAAAAATTAGGTCTTTGAAAGTGGTGCTAGGACCCATTCACCCTAGGTGGTGAATGGGTTCTCCCTTAATAGGACTTTCCTTTATCAGTTGATTCTAAATGGGTTTTTAATGTGCTTTCCATCCCTCGAGGTTAGGTCCTGGAAAACTAAGCCAAGACCCATTCACCCTAGGTGGAGAATGGGTCCTCCCTTAATGAGGACCCCCTTTTCAAATTTAATTCTGGCAGGAATTTGATAAAGTTTACTTCCATGTGTTGACCTTAATTGTTTGAATTTTAGGGCTAATCTCCTAATTTAGTATAAATAAGGGGTTAATTCACATTGTTTCTCCTAGAAAATTCATGAGACATCCTAACAAGTTCAAGTTATCATAAGAGTACATTCACAAGAGTATTTTCAAGGCATTTCAAGATTGATTGCAAGAGTTTATTGCAGCAATTCAAGATCAATTCATCATGACAAGGGTTTAATGCATTCATGTATGTTGTTGAGCTAAGAAAGTGGATGTAGCATTGAAGATCTACTTGCAAGCATTGTTTCACATCATACTCAAAGATCAAGATCTGCATTCTTCATGGCCACTACATTCTAGTTTATAGATTTTTTTCACAAGACATCATCCAAGGTGACATCAATTGCATATTTCATGTTTCATGCTTCGATTCCTTTATTTAATCATTTGGATTTATTACCTATAAGGGGTTTGACCAAGGCAAACCCCCATTCACTAACAAACAACAAGTTTTTCTTCCCTTGAATGTGTGATTGCAGAATCATAGGTTGAAGATCAAGTGGAGGAAAGATTTGGAGCAAAATTGTCAAAGTTGGAAAAGTTGTCATCTAAAGTGAAAAATCAAAGATTTGAAGCTACAAGATTATCTATAGAATTCTACAAGCTGATAATTGGGATCTTGAGAGTGCAAAAATTAAGGAACAGGACCCTGATCTTAGTTTTAGAAACCCTAGCAGGGACCCATTCACCAGTGAAGGCAAATGAGTCCTCTGTAGCTTAAAAACAACAAGTTTTTGACAAGGTACACAACTTTTTATGCTCTAAAAACTTCCCTCATAGTTTCCATAATAGTTAGCTATTATTTCTGATTGTTATTTACATCTTATCATACACATAATTGAGTGAATCATCCCTTAGAAAAATATTGGTTCATCATCTTGTTCATTAAACATTTTGGTGAACCCATTTTTTGATGGTTCAATAACTTATTCAAATTTTTATGTCAAGTTTCCTAACTCTATTTTTCTCAATTTTATTGTTAGTTAAGAGCCTAGTTTGGACCCCGATGATCCTACTCTGATCCTAGTTTATAGCTCCAATCACAAGTTTTTAGGTCTTGATTTTTTTAATAAATTTAAAATGACTTAATTGTAAGTATATATACTAGAATTTGCTTTTCCAATACATAATTTTTTTCTAGGTCACCTTAGAAATTTTTTTTAGGTACATACCCAATGCCTCACTATGATGGTAGAGTATCTTATCTTTACTTTTCTAATATTTTAAGTTAGTTACATGTTTGAAATGCAATTGAGTCATTGTACTTATGTATTTTATAGGATCTAACTAGACCAAAAGAGGTCATGCATGAATAGTATTTTATGATCACATAAAAGGTAGCAAAATTATATTTATTTTTATTGTAAATTTTATTTTTGAAGTTTCTCTATGGTGCACATGATCTATCTTTTATTTTACAACAGATCTACATATAAGATCAAAAATCATTGGTGTAAATAGGTACTTTTCCTAACTAGTTATTAGTGGGTTCCTATTTACATGTTAATTCCACTTAGGTTCTAGGAATATATTTTAGTTTTTTAGATATGGTTTTAAATATTTTTTATATTTTATTAAATATTAGAGTCCTAGGTCATTTAATGATGGCTCATGTAATTTAATAATGACACCAGTCATTTAATGTTTGGTGTACTTCATCACACCTTGTCTATATAAGAAAGGTCATTGTACACTTTTATAACATACCCCATCATCATATTTGATAGATATTAATGTAAAGAAAGCTCATTTCTTGCATACTCTCTTGTAGAAGGTTTTCATTGTTTTTGTAGGTGGTCCTAAGATAGAAATAATTTTTATCTCCTACAAAATAAGTTAAGCTCCTGCCAATTTCAAGATGTGACATGTACACAACATGGTAGAATGATTTTACTAATGAAAAAGTATGTAACTTATCAAATTTAAATGGGTAAATATTTTGATGTCTAAAGATGATTTGGTAATACAATGCACAACCATACATGAAATTAATCATAAAATTTTCTCTCTCCAAATTTATTTGAATGTGATAGAAGTGTCCAATTGACCTCTAGAATCCTCCTCATTTGTTGCATTGTGCTTATTTGACCCTTTTCAAAGTTTCTACTAGCTATTTTTTGTTAAATTTTATTTTATTCTCTCAAATTACGTGTTTGCCACTTTCTTATTATTTTTCATAAGGTGAATGACATCTTCTATGATGAATGAATTGCTATTGAAATGGATGAATGATTAAAAAAATCCTTAAGGGAATCTTTCTTTGAGATTTTTAGCTTTTTTCCTTGAAATATTTGAGTTCCCAACAACCCTAGGAAGATTACTTTTAGTTTTTCTTAAGTTTTTTTAATTTTTATTTGGGATCCTTCTTTCAATCCTTGAAGTAACACATAGAAACATAATACTTTTAAAAATTTAGTCAATACCCAACACAAATCTCAAATATTTTTGAAAAAATAATCATGCATACAGGTTTGCATTATCTCCATATAACTTACATATCTTTTAGGGTCCTTTACATGATACTTTTTAAAACTTCAACTCCTCAAGTAGGAGTTTCCACTCTCTTTTTCTTATATTTTTCTTCAACTCATTTGTCACTAGTTCATCACAGAAGAAGAAACCAATCAGAAGGAGAGGAAGAGGAATTGATACAAAGTTGGCCAGGATCTAAGAAAAAAATAATTATACTATAGATCTTGTGTACTTGGTATTTTTTAATGTAAAATTATGGAAGTTACAATATTTTTGTAAAAAATCATTAGTTCATATGATTAGATTGAATTTTTAGTTTAGATCAAGATAGTTTAGGTGTAGAGAAAATTATTTGTTTCAAGTATATAATATATTTTTTTGCATTACTTGGATTTAGAGTTGTATATTATCATTTTTCCATAGATTAGTTCAAAATTTATTTCTTGAGAAATCTCTTTCAAAATAGCATCCAAATTCTTTCAAAAAGAACTCTTGAAGCATAATAAAACCTTCTACATCACACATGTATCAATCAACAAATCATCCAACTTAAACAAATGAGTGTTTTTTAAACCAAAATAAGTCATCTCTCAAACAAACATGAAAACAACAAAGAATCAAACAATATTCACATAAACAATTTTCATTTAACTTAAAAATAAAATTTCTTCATTTTTTCAATTTCCTCAATACTTTTAGTTTAAATTATGAAATGTGAAAGATTCATTGTCTAATATTTTTGAGTTGAAAATTCTACTTGCATTCATACTAAATTTAAAAAATAGCAAAAATAATTCATCGTAATTACCTTTCTCTTGCATACATAGATGTTTTTTAATAGATTCTATTCTAAATTGCATTTTAAAAAAGAATCAAAATCAATTGTTATTTAAAATAGTTTTTTTCTTGCATGCATGTTGATGTGAATTATCTCAATATCCTTTGTACACTTAAAAAACACAAAACATAAAAAATCTAAAAAATCAAATAAAGAGTTGAGAGATAAAAACCTTAGGTCCTACTAGTATTTAAGTATAAAAAATTTTAAAACTTATTTGAATAAAAAATAATCATCACAAATTAAGAAAAAAATTCACAACCTACAAATGAAATCAAACCCACATACACACTAAATCACTAGGATAACTCATACCTACTTATTCACCACTCTTACATACATTTGACATTTCATGCCTACATGTTTCCAAGAATAAGGATAAATGGGTATAAATTATCTTGAGAAAGTTATGTGAATAAACACTAACCCTTACAAAAAGGAAAAAAATAACAAGAAATAACCTTAGCAATAATTAGTCAAGAATGTGAATGCATCTTAGTCATTGAAAAATAATAGTAAGAAAATCTATTAGAATTTCAAACAATTCAAGCAAACATTATTCTAGGGAATGCCCATTTAGAGCTTCATACTTTGATAATACAAGTCAATACATTCAACACAAATACAACACTCAAGTTAAACAACAAAATTATATATAAGTAGCTCTTTCTCTTTGAAGAGAGAAATCTTATTGGAGCAACAATTGTTTGTCAAGTAATATTATTGTCACATTCATGACACTTCTCCCACATAAAGAAGATAGTCCTCTACTACACTTGTTTTTGAATTGTGAGTAAGAGCAATCTACTCATAAAGAAGATAGTCCTCTACTACACTTATTTTTGGATTGTGAGCAAGAACAATCTACTCATATGCATGCCACACATGTGTAATGCATGTGGTTGACATTTTATTCATGTGTAGGAGTGGTGAGTTAGATTTGGAGAGTAAAAATAACATAACTATCATTTAGATATTTAAATGCATATTTTGTCACTTCAAACCCTCAAACTATGAAATCCATAATTTTGATTGAAATTCATACATTTCTTTATGATAGTGATGATAAACTATTATCATCAAAGGTGCCCAACAATGATCACAAACACGACAGCTATAAAGAAGATGATGATGAATAAACTTATAAATTCACTTTGATATAATAAAATAACTTAAAATACTAATGATTTTCTTCCACAAAATAATGTCATTTTTCTCCACAAAAATTAAAAATATATATTATCATCTACAAATCTATACATATTATAGATCTTTTGTTTAGTGTTAATATTATTGGAAAATGAGATTAAAACAATGAAACTCCAAATTAACCAAATAATACTAATAATTTCAACATAGTTTATTAGTTTCTATCTTTGGTAGCGTCCTGCGTGCTACTTTGTCAGCTTCCTATGCTGCAGCAGGGAGCAGCAACCCTTCTACGATCTTCGTCCTCGGTCTAAGCTGGTGTTGCTTCCCTGTGCCCTGTCCACTTCCTTAAAGGTAAGATGTGCTGGACAATGAGTCTTTTTTCTCCAATAAAGGTCTGGTATATCTTTAGCTCATTGCAGACATACATATCTGACATATCAATCTCATTCAACGCCCTGAAGCAATTACTGTAGCAGGTGCACAAGTGTAATCCTCAGTGGTTGCCGAAGTATTGTAAAGCCCCGTGTGCTCCACAAGATTCCCATCCCTGTAAAGTCCCGGTTGTTTTGTACCTGCTCTAATCCAAGCAAGCCCCTCCACCACCTCTCTCATCGATGGCCTTTCGTTTGCTTTGACTTGCAAAGATGCTTGTGCTAACCTTGCCATTTTCTCCATTTGCCCTCGGTTTTCCTCTTTCACCACATTAGGATCTAAAATTTCGGCAAGACGGTTGTCATTAATTGTGGAGAGGAAATGATCATACAAAGTGCACATAGATCCGTGTACAGACAACACGGGTCGTAGGCCAGTGAGAAGCTCTAGCAAAACTACACCGAAGCTATAAACGTCACTTTTGTTTGTAAACTGGTTGCTCTTCACGAATTCCGGATCCACATAACCTGGAGTGCCCCACGGAAACATGGTACTCAGATGCGTTTCATCGGAAGGTCGCATACGAGATATACCAAAGTCTGCTACTTTTGGTGTGAATGTGTCGTCCAGCAAAATGTTTGAGGATTTTATGTCGCGATGGAAAATGGGTCGAGAGGCTTCACGATGCATGTATGCTATTCCCTCTGCTGTCTCTATGGCAATCTGCCGCCTTCTTTCCCAGGGAAAGTTCTTCTCTGGAGACTGTAGATGTTGAAAGAGTGTCCCATTCGGTACAAATTCGTATACAAGCAATGGAATTTGAGTACGGAGGCAACAGCCGATCAGTTTCACTACATTTCTGTGATTGGTGTGGGATAAAATCACAATTTCGTTAATGAACTCTGGGGAAAATGCTTTGGGCTTTTTTATCGCAACTGGAATGCCATCTGAGAGTACTCCTTTGTACACGGTTGCAAAGCCACCTCTTCCTAACTCTGTTGAGTAATTATTGGAGGCTATTTTTAACTCTGTTTCAGAAAACATTCGCAGGCTTTCTCTTCCTCCCATGGAAGCAATGCGTTCCTGTAGCTCAACACCCCCATTCTTTATGAAATTCTTATCTGCAGCATGTTTCAATCGACGCCTCCTCAGCCACCAAAATAATCCACCCGCTATAAGTAGAACTCCGATGGGTACACCACCAAAGACTGTCGAGTCAATCAGGGAATTGTTATTAACTACACCTTTTTTAGATATATATTTATGATTCTTAACTCCTCAATTTCTAGTGATTTCAGACTGAAATATATTATAATTTATTTAACATAAAAATATATAAATTATTAAAAGGAAGATACATTAAAAACACACATTATTTAACAGATGAGAAGAAATGCATGTAAGATATAACAATTTTATAAATGAAAAATACACATGCAAAGTACACGATGTTTATTCTAGGAAAATCATTCCAAAATTAAATTTAACCTTCAAATTTAAACTGATGTATTCATAGTAGTAAATGTGGTTACAATATATTAACATGTTCAAGCCTTCACAAGAGGGGGGAGGGGAAATTAGAAAAAAATAGCATGTCACCCCTTATAAAATCATACCTTCACACATCTCCAAATTATGCATCTTCGTACATCTTCAAACTATGCACTAGTATATATAGGTAGGACACAAAAATTGAACCCACCAATGGTTTAAGAAACTATGAGAGATCATGGGCTAAAAGCATCACCTAAATTAAAAAGAGTTGACTAAGACAAAAGTTAGAAATTTACTCTTTCAATGAGGCCACTCCACTCAATCTTATACATCTTTTTGGTAACGTACACATGCAAACTAAAGATCTTCTTTAATTATCACCAAGTCGTGACTTAACTCCCCTTTGTATGTTCTTCCTAAATGAGAACTCTTACACACCTTACAAGTTGTCATAGTTGCATCTAGCAACTCCCATGACAACTAATTAACAATTATAAACTATCAATTACAAACTACAAGTGACAACTAGTGCCGCTCCAAGTGGTAAATAATATAGTTAAATAATTAAATATGAACATTGAAAGTATAAGGTTGTCATTTCTTCTCCCAACATCCTTCCACTTTTTGAACATCTTATAAAAGCATAATAGGAACACCAACATCTAAATACTAGGGGCAATGAGGCCCATATATTCACTTCACCATTTAAACTTCTCTATGCTCAAAAAATTCATCAAAGCATTTACAACATTCACTAAAGTATCAATATTTTCAATCATCACTCTTTCATCCTCTAGCATATCATGAAATGATCCTAATACATATATGCTTCATCAATGTCTGAAAATTCAATTTTTTTGCAATGTTGATGGTATTTTGACTATCACAACCAATCAAAATCACTACCTAACTTAGCCTAGTATTTAAACATAATTTTTGAAGCCAAATTATCTCCTTGCAGGCATGAGTAGCTATTATGTAACTCTACCTTTGTATTGGATAAAAGTGATGACATCTTGTCCCTTGCTCAACCAATGAATTACAACACCAAATATGTCAAATACATAACCATTGGTAGATCTTCTACTATCCACGTCTCCTACATAATTTGCGTCAGCAAAACCCTAGATCTCCAAGTGTTGTGAGTATTCATTTTGATAATAAATACAATATTTTATGGTATTCCATAATTTCTTGAGGACTCCCTTCACTACTACCTAGTGCTCTCTAACAAGATTAGCAATAATGACTCAAAATTTACATTACTTGGGAAATGTCTAGTTTGGCATAGACCATAGAATACATTTGAGTATGAATAGCACTGACATAGAGAACATGAGAAATATCCTCCATCTCTACAAGTGAAGATAGGTATTATTTAATTAATAACCCATTCCCCACTAAATTAGAATATTCACTAGTCTATAGTATGTTGCACTAAAATATTGTAACATAGATTCAACTTACTCTCTCCAAACTAGAGATTTTTAGAGCTCTATCTATTTTGATCTCCATGCATAAGATGACCTCAAAAACTGCTAGATTCTTCATGTCAAAATATAATGAAAGATAAGACATTAGATTTTTAATCATCCCCTTATTGTTACCAAATATCAGTATATTGCCCACATACAAAGTGATAACAAGTAAATGATCATCATCCTATTTAAATACATGTGGTGATCTAACATTGACATTACAAACTCCAAATTTAAAAATTGTGAATCAAATTAATGATACCACGTTTTGGGAGACTATTTGAGACCATATACAGATTTAGTCAATCTATGAGCTAATGAATCCTTACCTTTTACCATGCAAAACTTAGGCTATGCCATGTATATTTCTTCTATCAAGATACTATTTACAAAATGTGTAGAAATTTGTTAAGCAATATTCTCCATAAATATATGTTCATAAAATATTTATCTTTATTCTTGTCTATGTTTTCACAAGAACCTTAAACTCCTTCAACCAGCTAAAGATTTTGCATTTACTGCATAAGAAAATAGGCTCAACTCCTCCTAAAGAAACCCCAAATCAAAGAAAAATTATACACGAATTTGCTAATAAAGGCACAACTATAGCACCAAACATATCATTATGAATGTAGGGTTGAAAATTATCATTGCTAGGGTTTAGGACATAGGACAAAAATCTTCTCCACTCCACATTCAAGGAAACCCCAGAGCTCTCAATCAAAGGATAAGGTAGGGAAAGAGATATTGCAATAGGGTGTTCTAGGGTCTGATTTATGATTACAAGAGGGGTTTGCCACAAAGCTAAGGCTTGGAAAGACTAAAGAAATTCAAGACCTAATTATGAAACTTAATGATATGCAAGACCTAGTTGAATGACCTAGAAATGCAAGTAAGTTAGAACAAAAAAACTACAAAATCAGAAGCGTGTACCTAGAAACTTGTATAGGCTCGAATGAGGAAGTATTCCTTGAAATGCTAAAAACATTGATTTTGATGCTGACTGTGACTCATACACAAGTCTCCAGGGGCAATTTAGTCCTAGACTGGGTTTTTTGCACTAAAATTTGAATCTAACAATGCTTATTCCCAATCTCCTTAAACCCTAAAAACTAGATGTACTAGGACTCATATGCCCAAGGTAGCGTATCATTCCTACAATGCTTTATTGGAGGATTAAGACCTGATTCTATTTTCTCATTTCTTCTTTTTCTTCCACACTTTGTTTTCAAATATGAAACCCTGATTTTAGACCTATAGAAGACTTTCCATGACCTTGCAAATGGGGAGACAAATTCAACAACTTCTTTCAAGCTTGTAACCTAATCTTCAAATATCCTTCAAGTTCCAAGACACCTAGATCTACAATTACACATGTAGAGAGAGAAAAACTTGTTGATTGTTAGGGAATGGGGGTTTTCCTTGGTCAAATCCCTTTGAGGTAATTAAAACAAATGATGAGATAATGAAATAAGGACATGAAACATGAACAATGATACCTTGAATGATGTCTTGTAAATTTGCAATTTAACATGAAGTAGCCATGAAGAATGTAGATCTAGATCTTGGGTATGGATATGAAATAGTTTTTTTCAAATGGATCTTCAATGCTACATCATAACACTAGCTCAATAACATGTTTGATGCTTGATAATCTTGACATGATGATGTCCATCTTGAATTGCTACAATAATTGATGAAGAAATTTTCCCTTGAATGCCTTAGAAGTGCTCTTGTAGACTCTCTTGATGCTCTTATGAAGTCTTGGAATGCTTAACTATTGAGTGCTTGACTTGATATCATGAAGGCTTAATCTTTCTTAGGTGAAATAATGATTTGAAATCTTGTTTATATAGGAAATGCACCTAATTTACCATTTATTCGTTCTTAGAGGTTGACATCATAAATTTTGAATTTAAACCCTAATTTCCCACTCAAAACCCTAAAAGGGGCCCATTGGGACTCATACACCACCCTTGGCATATGGGTCCCACTCATATGCTCAATGTAGTGTATGGTTCCCACAATACCTTTTTGGAGAGAGAAAGTGTCGAGGAGTTAAGAAATTAAGTCTATTTGTTGATCTTGTAAGGATTTCAGTTGAAATAAGCCCTAGGATGCATAATATAGTGTCTTAGGGACCTATTAATGATGATACAATGGTCATAAATGCAAGAGGGCCCAAAAATCAATGTGAATGTGTAAATAAATATACTTTACAACATTAAATTAAGGCAAAATTAGGTCTATTTAGCTTAAAAGGGCCCTAAATCCAATGTGAATGTGTTCAACACATTACAACACTAGATTAAGGAACCATTAGATCTGAGTGCCCTAAATTTAATGTGTAGATGTAAACAAATACAATTTAAGTTACATTAAATTAAGGAAAAGTTAGGTTTATTTAGCTTAAAAAGGACCCAAGACCTAATGTGGATGTGTAAAACACATCAAAACACTATATCAAGGTGACCTCAAGTTCATTTTAACATTAATCATTCCAAAATTAAGAAAGGAAAATGGATACTTGTTTTGTTGCCACATTTAGCCCCCACTTTAGTGAGAGGATGGACTTGCTTCAAACTCACACTAAAGTAGATATTCAAGAGGGGTCTAATTGTACCAATGTGGATGGTCTAGGACAACAAAGATAAAGGGAGTGGTCAAGCCCCTAGGATTTGAGATCCTACGTCAAATCGACATAAGCACAAAAGGACACACACAAGGTGTATTATTTGTAGCAAAACAAGATACACAAACATATAATGCCAATAAAGAGAGAAAAACAAAAACAAGCAAAAATAAGAAGAGGTATATCAAGCCTCAACTGTTTGTCCAACACAATCTAGATAAGATCTAAGTTGTTTGTCCAAAGATGCATGCTCACTTTGAGGCAACAGAACTTCAGGCTGTCAGCGGGTTGAGTAATCCAAGAAAGTGATACACATACACACGTGACCGATATGTACTCACAACACACACACGAGTGGCTAAGGGAAAGTCATGCCTCAAATCGGCTTCCCATCCAACAAGACCAAAGTTATACCTCTTGATAACTTTGATAAGGCACCACAAAACAATGAAATTCGAGCTTCATGAGGCAAGCAAAGATTTGTATGCTTGAAACTCATGAACAAACAATATGGCACCATAGGCAAGAAAAGTGTGTTATGCAAGGTGGCCATAACCAATGTTGTGAACATGTGAAATAGTGTAAGGTATGTTCAAATGGATTTTTCTTAGTTCATGTAAGGTCTCTTCTTAGGAACATTGTGTGTAATGTCTCCAAGAGAAGAAAATTCAAATAAATATCATGCTCTCAGAGGAAATCAAGCCCAATGAGACCACTAAGAAAAGAACACATCACAAGAAAAAATAAAATTGCACAATGAAACATGAGTGTCGATGTATGCCCCCACTTTAAAGAAGTTGCTAACACCATTGTTGTGAGAAATTGCTTTAAAATAGAAGACATGAGAGCTTATTTGGAAATCCCTATGCTAAGTCATATGTTTTTGAATCGAACTACATCATGAATAAGTATGTCACATGCGAGCCAACTTAAGGCATGTCATCCACATCCCAAGCTTTCTCTTATATGTACATGAAAGGTAGTCAAATAGCCAAAAGAGACAACAACAAGGGGCATATGAGGATAAGGATACCTAACCCCTTGCCGCCACTTAGTGCAGGACAAGGATTATCTAAAATGAAAAGAGGAACTAGGTGCTTCAGCATAAGGAAGAGCACCATAATCCTTAGGATGTTGAATTTGATTATTCAAAGCCTTACATCCATTAGTAGAATGACCATGAACTCTATGATATGCACAAAATGAACTCTTGTAGTAGAATTTATTTCATGTTCTAGGAGGGAGAGATATCAAATGATCTTGGAGGATTCTTGACAAGATACTCTCTTGAGATCAAAAGTAGAAGATGTTGCTTTAGCTTGCAATAAAGAAATCTCTTGCTTAATACAAGGTTTCACACCTACACAAGACTCTTTAGATTGTGAGATTTTGTAATCTTCTTTAAAGGGAGGTATTAAATCTAAAAAAAATAAATCATTAGTGTTTTACGTGATGACATTGATATTAAGCGAAGATTTTTCTACTTATTTTGTTTCTTTCAAAGGATAACAATCAAGATCACTAGTGTCGATTAGTTCAAGATGCACTAGTGTTAAAGTTGGCTTAAAGGAATCTTTTGTAATAGTGTTTATATTAAGTGAAGGATTGCTTGTTGCTTTTGAGGGAAAATAACCAAGACCACTAGTCTTTTCTTACGAGTGAGGCTCTATAGGGACACATATACCTTTTCTCTAGCACCACATCCTTTTCCACTATATCCAAGTTGTTTCATAAGTTCATAACCTTTTCCATAAAGTTGTTTCATTTCTTTTGGATTTAGTGGTTGTTCATAATTAGCTTCATCAAATTTTGTCGTGTATGTTGTCATTTCTTCTAAAGTGGTTGAGGTGGATGCTTTTGAAGGGTTTTTCTAATTTTGTGTTGACATGACCACTTTTTCTTTTCCCTTTTCAGAGTCTTTGTTTATGATCTTGTATTCTCCCATGAATGTTGGTTCGAATTCTAAGGAATCCCAATCATCTTTTAAGAGCTTCGTGACTTCCTCAATGTGTTTTTGTTTGTATTTCTATTGCACGGGTTCTTCTTGTGTAGTTGGTGTCAATGTTTTCAATGGATTTTCCTTATCTTTGTCAATGATCAAACAACTGTTTGGTTTAGGGTCAGCTTTGATTGTATATATTTTATTGTTGTAGACATACTTTATTACATGATGAAGAGTAGAAGGCACCCCATTCATTGCATGAATCCACAGTTTGCCTAAAAGAAGATTATATGAAAGATCATGAGGCATAACATGGATCAGTGTTTTCTAGTGTGGCCTTTCCAACTTTAATAGGAAAAGTGATCACACCTAGCGGTTGTTTTCCTACATTATCAAATCCATGAATAGATAAAGAATTAGGTTGAATTTTTTATTTATCCACACCAAGCCTATTCAAAAGGTTTACACTACACACATTAAGGGAGAAGCCATTGTCAACAAGGGTTCGCTTTATACTTGTTCTATTATATTGAGCTATTATCATGAAAGCCTCACATTGCTTTTGCACTTCCAAAGGAGGGAGCTCACTTTGGTGGAAAACAATATCAACATTTATTCCTTGAATCATGGCTGCTATGTCATTTGGTTGCACATTAGAAGGGATAGAAACTTGTTGTAAAGTGCTTTGAATCATGTTGTGATAATGAGAGGAGGATTGAATAAGGTCCCATAAGGATATCTTAGCAGGAGCATTCTTTAGCTGTTCAAAAAGATCATACTCCTTTCCACTTTGTGGAGGTAAACGAGGAGGACCTGGTAAGGTAGGATTATGTAATGGGAGGGATGCTGAAGTTTTTTGTCTTGGTTACAAATTGTTTCTAGTGTTATATGTATGAACAACTGTATTATGACTCGACTACTATGACACATTATTGTTAGGTGGGTAGAGGATAATTTTGGGTTTGTTTTGAGTTTTAGGTTTGTGTGAAGGTGTGTAAAGGATGAGTTGAGGTTGAATAATATTAACATCCCTTAGTGAAGGAGATTCTAATGATACTTCACCATCTTCATCTAAGGACACTATATCATTATTTTCAATGTTATTCTTTTCTTCCACTGTGATATCCTCCCTAGGAGGAAAGTTTTTAGGAGAACTACAAACTGGATGTTCATAACATTCAAAGGTTGGTTATTCTAAAATGACTTTAATGCATGTAAGGGAGGTTAAAATATATTCTTTATCAATAGTGGGGACACTAAGAGAAGGCTCAATTTGATTGTCCTTTTTGTCTAAGGTCTCATTCTCTTATGTCATACTATCTACCCTAGTAGGAGAGCTTGTAAGATGTTTATCACATTCCATAGTTAGATTTTGTAAAGTAGCTTCATCACAAGTAGGGGAGCTATCAAGATAAGGACACCTATGATTTTCATGCTTACCAAATATATCTTTTAAAATGGTAGGAGCATTAGGGAAGGAAGGAACAAGATTCTCATGACTCTCGATAGGTGCATCTTCTAACACCAAATTATCTTCTTCGCATTGATGAGGGATATTAGGAGAATGACAAGTTTGGTTGTCGTGGCTATCTATTATTTCATCCTCTTTTGCTAAAACATTCTCACAAGAAAGGGAAGAATGGAGACTAGGTAAGGTGATGTTTAGAAATTTTTCTATGATATCATCTTCTTGTGTCATAATATATCTTTCCAAGAGGGAGGGGGAGAGAGGCAATCAAGACTCTCATGTTTCTCATTGATTGTATCTTCTTTCACTAGGGTACCTTCGTCATTAGTAGGAGAGGTATTGGGAGAAGAAAAATTATGGATTTCATGATTGTATACCCTGTGTCTTCTTGTATCATGCCATCCTCACCAATAGGAAATGTAATATTAAAGATTGTGTCAATGGTTTGATATGCTTTCTCTAAGATGTTCTCATAACTATGAAAGATAGTAGAAGGATGACTAACATGTTTCTTAATGAGCTCATTATTGTACTCTAAATTGAATTCATAAGAGGGGATGTTGTACTTATTCAATCCATTCTTAATCATATCAAAATCACATCTCTTAAAAGGAAACATGCTAACATGCAAAAGTAAACTATCTAATTAATGCAATTCTTCAAAAATGTAAACAAATATCCCATATATCTAAATATTTTTACTACTAAAATGAATCTTTGAAATGCTTTTAGAAATGATGACTACATTACATAGATGATTTGACCTAGATACATAAAACATAAGTTGTTGAAACTTTCTAGATTGATAATATATGTTACTAGCAAGCTTAGGAAGCACACAAATGAGGGTTTTAATGCTATAAAAGGTAGTTTAAAATCTGGACTGAGACTAAATCACTTAGAGGGGCGTATGAGTCCCAATTAGGACTTTTTTCATATTTTTCAAGAAATTTCAAGTGTTTTCTATGCTTTCTAGTTTTGATGATGTCCGAGCTAAATGCAAATGCAGATTTCATATGATTTTCAACAATGAAAGATGCAAAAATGCAACCTATATGCACTTTCACTAATGCAATATTTTGAAACCCTAGATGCAAGTTAACTAGTGCAAAACCTAATGCAAAATTAATGCAAGCTAGATCTAGGATGATAATGGACTCCAAATCAGAAATGAGATGTTCTAAATGTGGGTTCACTAAAATATAAGATAGAAAATTGTCATTGCTAGGGTTTAGGACATGGGAGAAAAATCTTCCACACTCCACTTTCAAGGAAATTCTAGAGATCTCAATCTAAGGAGGAAGTAGGGAAAAATATCTTGAAATACGGTGTCCTAGGGTCTGATTTATGATTACAAGAGGGGTTCACCACCAAGCTAGGGAATGGAAAGACTAATCAAATGCAAGAACTAATTATGAAACTTAATGATATGCAAGACCTAGTTGAATGACCTAGAAATGCAAGTAAATCATAACAAAAAACTACAAAATCAGAAGTGTGCACCTAGAAACCTGTAGAGGCTCGAATGAGGACCTGAAATGCTAAAACCATTGATTTTGATGTTGAATAGGACTCATACACCATTCTAGGTGATTTAGTCCCAAACTGGGTTTTCTGCACCAAAACTGGAATATGACAGTGCTTATTTTGAATCTCTTGAAACCTTGAAAAATTACTATACTAGAACTCATATGCCCAATGTGGCATATCAGTCCTAGTATGCTTTTCCAGAGGACTAAGACTTGATTTTTTTCTCCAATCTGTTCTCTTTTTTCCACACTTTGTTTCGGATCTAAAACCTTGATTTTGGACTTGTAGAATACTTTTCGTGACCTTGCAAATGGGGAGACAACTTCAACAACTTCCTTCAATCTTGTAACCTAATCTTGAAAGACCCTTCAAGTTCCAAGACACCTAGATCTGCAATTACACCTATATAAAGAGATAAACTTGTTGATTGTTAGGGAATGGGGGTTTTCCTTGGTCAAACCCCTTTGAGGTAATTAAACCAAATGATGAGATAATGAAATAAGGACATGAAACATGAAACATGAACAATGATACCTTGAATGATGTCTTGTAAATCTACAATTTAACATGAAGTGGCCATGAAGAATGTAGATCTAGATCTTGAGTATGGATATGAAATAGTGTTTGCAAATGGATCTTCAATGCTACATCACAACACTAGCTCAACAACATGTTTTATGGTTGATAATCTTGACATGATGATGGATCTTGAATCGCTACAATAATTGATGAAGAAATCTACCCTTGAATGCCTTAGAAATGATCTTGTAGAATCTCTTGATGCTCTTGTGAAGTCTTAGAATGCTTAAATCTTGAGTTATTGACTTGATATCATGAAGGATTAATCTTTCTTAGGTGAAATAATTATTTGAAATCTTTTTTATATAGGTAATGCACCCAATTTACCATTTATTCGTTCCAGAGGTTGGCATTCATAAAATTTGAATTTAAACCCTTGATTTCCCACTCAAAACCGTAAAAGGGGCCAAATGGGACTCATACACCACCCCTAGCATATGGGTCCCACTCATATGCCCAAGGTAGTGTATGGGTCCCACAATACCTTTTTGGAGAGAGAAAGTGTTGAGGAGTTAAGAAATTAAGTCTATTTGTTGATCTTGTAAGGATTTCGGTTGAAATAAGCCTCATGATGCATAATATAGGGTCTTAGGGGCCTATTAATGATGATATAAGGGGCATATATTCAAGAAGTCCCAAAAATCAATGTGAAAGTGTAAATAAATATACTTTACAACATTAAATTAAGGAAAAAATAGGTCTATTTAGCTTAAAAGGGCCCTAAATCTAATGGGAATGTGTTCAACACATTACAACACTAGATTAAGGCACCATTAGGTCTGAGGGCCCTAAATTTAATGTGAAGGTGTAAATAAATATAATTTACTACATTATATTAAGGCAAAGTTAGGTTTATTTAGCTTAAAAGGGGCCCAAGACCTAATGTGGATGTGTAAAACACATCACAACACTAGATCAAGGTGACCTTAAGTTCATTTTAACATTAATCATTCCAAAATTAAGCAAGGAAAAGGGATACTTTTTCCATTGCCACAATGAATACTATCCAAAAACACATGACTTATGCGAGGTTGAATAAAATTGAACATTATTTTATTTCACATAAATTTAATGTTCGTAAAGTTAAAAATAACTTGAAATCAATTAGATAACCCTTCCAAAATATTTTTGTATTTCAAGTTTATAAGATCCTTCTCACGTATGTGGTTGATTCAAACATGCCATAACATATTATCTTAGTTGGTAAATCACTATTTGATGTAAGGACATGTTTAAGAATTGCTATTATATTTTCCCTTGCTACAAGTGTCTTTGTCACTTTTTTCATTGCTACAATATCTAATGTAGATAATCCCTTTTTTACAAGTATTAATCCTATAGGTGTAGATTCTAGATATATCATTGAACTATTACAATAAGTGTTGGTGCCAACATCCAGGTGGATAAGAGTTCCAACTTGAACTCCAATACCATGGATCTATAAACTATCTTACACACCACCACCACTAAAAACTATCTACACACCTACACTATTCATCTTACTATTAGATAACATGTTTCATGCCAAACCTTGGATTAGTAAAATTCCTAAAATACTTTTGATCATCCCATCAGAGAATCTAATCTTGACTCAACCATGCACAATGACACTAAAAAAGTTATCACCAAGGTACACATTTCTACCATCAAACTAGAGCAAATTAGAAACTTCATCTTTCAACTATAGCATTCCACTTGGTCTTATTTACCTTTTCAATAACATGCACATGTGAACTAAAGATCTTCCTTGATATTTTTCAAATCTAAACTTAACTCCTCCTTTTCATGTTGTTTCTAATTCAACAACTCTAATAAATCTTACAAGTTGTCCTAACCAGGGCTTAAATTTGATGGTCGACCTTGCCTGTCAACAAATTTTTTATTGACGGTTATCTATTCAAAGGTGCCCTTAAAACATTATGATATACCTTAGTGTAAGTAAAATTATATATAAATCAAATATATATATCATTATAATTCTATATAAATTTTGACAGTCTATCCAAAATCTCTCCTTTCATCTGATACAATCTTCTTAAAATTTTGGTTGTATTTTACGGCAAAAATCTCTAAATATGGTCATACGACCATCAAATTTAAGCCCTGGTCCTAACAAACCTCCTTGGATTTTTGTTCTCTAAGCTTTAATGATAGTCATTGCTGTTTGGAAATCTTTATGCAACTTTTTCAGTTTAGTCAATTAATCTATATTCTCCTTTTTATTCCCAAAGAAAATTACATTTAACAACTCCCATGACTGTTAAATGATAATTACAAATTACCTAATTACAAACTAGAAGTGACTACTAATACTGCTCCAAATGAAACCACACAAAATATAATTGAATAAAAAATAAATATAATTAAATAATCAAATACAATATCAGAAATACCAAAACTAATATTTACGTAATCTTTAATTATTTCATATTCGAAGAAAATAAAAGCCAAAAATATAGGAAAACGCAGAGCATGGTTACCTAAAATTGAATATAAAAGGTTCTTAATATCAACCCCGCGGTGACCATCAAAATAACATTCTGTCCCGTTTCGAAAGCCGTCTCCGCGGATAGAACCCCTTTGACATGAACAATTGTAAGAACCAGGCAAATTATGACAAATACTGTATCCTTCAAGGAACTTATTCAAATCTGTGCGACTGCACTCGTTCACATCTGTACATTCAACAGAGTGATGAGAGTCTTCAATACAAGAAACACATGATACCAGATTTCGGAAGTGTGGAGATCATACCTGTGCAAGCGGTGCCGTTAGAGTAACCAGTCCCCTCATAGCCTGGAACACATCTGCACGAGTGGCCGTCCCCTGTTGGAGAGTCTATGCATTCGGCTTCCGTGGCGCAAGAGTAATTGGCTGTTCCTTTGATCCTTGAACAATTCCCATGGCCGATGCCCCACTCGAGAAGAAGGCCGTAATGACCCCTGGCCAACAAACCATATTCGTGTTCCGGCAAGACCCAAGTAAGTGGATCAAGAATAGTGGAGAACCCGCATACTCCAGGAAAGTCTGTATACGCAATTCCTCCACCGGTGAAATTGATTACCCTATTCTTTCCTGGAATACCATCTTCACAACACCCAAAGGTGTTGCAGTATTTTGAATCATATTCATCTAGACATGCAGATTTACAGTTCCCAGCTTCTCGATGATCAAGTGTGAAAGAACCTGTTGAGTTGCAACCAATGACCACGAATTTATTAATGGAGGAAATGGTGAAGGGGCCATCTGCAGGTAACTCGAACAACACAAAGGCATCATCTGTTCCATTGCACGACATGGCTTTTAAAGAAGTGGAATTTATGATGAGAGAGCCCGTATAATTGATCTGCAGGATCTCAAAGTCCGCATCCCTACCATTTACAAAAGCGCCAAGAAATGGAGCGAACTCCCTGCTAGAATTTCCATTCTCCCTTTCCATACATTTGATCTGAAAACCAGGGTACCCGCAACTCGGACTGTCTATCCAAAATGGGTAGCTCACATTCTGCGTTCCACACAATTGAAGATCACATTTTGCAACAGTAGAGGCGGCCAAATACCACCAAATCAGAAATATACTACCGACCTCCCAATGCATTTTGTATACTTAGTACATAAAAAGCAAAGGGCTACTGAATCATCGCAACACACGAGAATTAATGGCTGCAGACTTCTTCTTTTTAAACTTTCTGGCTTCAGTTTCCAGGAAACCACGGATTAGGCGTGGACAAAGGAGTCAATTTCTGACAAACATGGTTGCCCGCGACTCAAATTATCTTGATGTAAACCTGCAAATTCCAGTTATATAAAATCTGTTTTGACCGAGCCTTTTCTATTAAATATTTGTTAACGTACACGATGTCGTCTTCCTTTCAATATACGGCAAAGAAGTCGGATAAGAAAAGATTGTGGGGACAAAGATGAAGGTCAACGTATTTTCTAAATAAGCTAAGGGATTATTTCAAAGGGTATATACTGCATATAAAATGGAATCTGATCTTCGTTGTAAAATATGCGAATGGTATATGGTTTTAACTATATTTAAAAAAGTTTAATATTGTAATAATTCAATTGGTATGTTTATTTAGTTTTAAGTTCATTTTAGTGGAATGCATATTTCTATGTTAAGTTTGGTTCTTTCTTCATCTTTTTTTATTTTTGTTTGTTCTATTTGTTTTGTATACTTGTACATATCTAAAGTTATCCATATCTTATTTGTACATGTTTTCATACATTTATCTTATATATTAGTCTACATTTCTATGTATCCATTCCTAATTCCAAGATATCGCAATCAACCTCTTAAATCAATCTTACAATGCATGGGTTTTCATTCCCATAGTAGGGAACTAATTTGAGAATTAAATTTTTTAAATTCAAATTTGTTAATTCTTACCTTTTTTCACTGATTGTTAGAAGCCAATTTAGTACACATTTGTGAAACTATTCCTTATGTCTTGATATTTTAACACATTTACTTGGACATTTAAACATAATGATATTTGAATATCCTAAGTATTTGAAAGAGAATCATTTTAAGGTTATGTGATTGTTAAAGTTCCAAAATAAGAAGCAAACCAAGAGAATCTATTTTCTATACTAGAACAAACAAAATTTGCACCACAATGATGCTTAATTATTCATCTTATTTTTAACAACTAAGTTCTTATATCTCCTCATTCAATTTCTAACCATTCCTCTTACATTTATCACTTGATCTCTATTATATACATTAGTTGTCTATTTATTGATAGAATTTGATTAATTAACTTAGACAACATATTAAGAAAATCATTTTTCCTTACATTTTAGTGAACCTTCATGATCTTACACCCCCTAGCATTCAACCTTAGGTTTATATACTAATTGATTTTAATGCTTTTACAACTTGATTAAGGTTTGTGTTCCTATTTAGTGCTAATTTGTTTCAATATATCTTTATTCTCTATTTTTAGTGTCACTTTTTGGTGGGAAGATGAATGGGGACCACTTAATCTATAGTTGGAGGTAAAGCACTTAGATGATCCTCTCCTACCTATAACTAAACAACTATATTGTTTACACTTAGATGAGATGATTACGATAAATGATATATGACTAATGGTTAACTCATTTGTAATGAAAACTCAGAATATATATATATATATATCTTATTTGAAAAACTTATAATATGATGATTTATGAACTGATATAATCATGATATCATTATTATGAAATAAAATTTGTATAATTATGAATTTACATTTGAAAAAGAATTAAAATTATGACAATTATATGTTATTAGATTTCAGATTACTCATTAAATTGTTATCTATTTAGATGGTTTGTTACAACTTTATTGAAAAAATAAAATCTATAAAAACAATAATTTGAATATTTTATTTTATATATAGGTCACACACCCAGTTCAATGCAGGGATATATATAAACCATATACTATTCGCATAGTTTACAATGAAGATCAGATTCCATTTTATTTGCAGTATAAAACCTTTGAAATGGTTCGTTTGCTTATTTAAAATATACACTGATTTTCATCTTTGTTCCCACAACATTTTTTTTAATTTGTTTTCTCTGCTGTATCTTGAAAGGAAAAACGACATCGTCTACGTTTGCAAATATTAAATAGAAAAGACTCTGTCAAGACAAATTTTATATAATTGGACGGGTGGGCAACCATGTTTGTCAGAAATTGACTCCTTTGTCTATGTCTAATCTATGGTATCTTGAAAACTGAAGTTAGAAAGTTTAAAAAAACGAACAAGTCTGCAGGCATTAATTCCCCTGTGTTTCAATGATTAGTAGCCCTTTGCTTTTTATGTACTAAGTATAGGCTGGGCTTAAACATCACACACTAAGCTTTGACGGCAAAGGCTATGTAGGTGACAATTTGCACCGGGCATAGATGGGCATCCAACATCCGATGGCTATGCCCGTGCAAACCCCCTGCAGTCCTCCTAACGGTTTCTGCTGTGCCCTGCACCTGCTGCTGTCCGGTTGTCACATCACCTGCTGTGTAAGTAATTAAATTATATTAATACACTAATAGTAATTTTCAAAAGGAGTAATAAAAAATAACTAAGTCTTGTGAGGTTTTTTAAAATGGCAGAATTTAAAATTGATATCTTAATATTTCAAACATTAAAATATATCAATGTTTATAAATGAATTATTGAATATATTAAAAGTAAAAAAAAATGCTATTCAAATAATAATAAGTAGAATTTTAAAATTATATATATATAACTATTAATTCAATAGAATGGTTTGAAATTGATATTTCTTATTTTAAAAATATACATTTAAGATATAAATATTAGTAATTATTTTTTTAAGTTATAATTTGAATATTTTAAAAATAACAATAGATGTATTTCAAATATCAATATTAATATAAGAATTACTCTCATTAATTTTAAAAAATAGATCTATTTAAAATTAAGATATCAAAAGATCTACTTAAAATAGGAATATTAACTTTTAAGTTTAATTTTTTTTACAATGACAACAAGAAATAATCAAATGTGACAATTGTTTATTTGTTAAAATATTGATATTTAATATTAAATATAAAAAATACAAACTAAATCATTTTTTATTTTTATTCATTCTAATATAATTTAATATTTAAAATAAATAAATAATAGCTAATACAATTTACTCTTTAAAATATAATGTCAAACTATATCATTTTTTAATTTTTATTCACTCTAATATAATTTAATATTTAAAATAATTAAATAATAGATTATAATTATAAATAAAGATATATTTTATTTATAATTATAATCTATTATTTATTTATTTCAAATTATAACTTAAAAATAAAATTATAAATATTAGTCATTATTTTTTTAAGTTATAATTTGAATAATCTCTTCCCTTGCTGATGCTCCCTCTAAACCCTCCCCGACCCCTCCTCCCCCTGTTCCCTCCTCTGCGTCCCTCCAGACCGACTCTCTGCCCCTGGTAAGTTCGGACCCTAACCTAGGGCCCCTTTCATTGACCAAGATCTCCAATAAGCGCAGGCGAAAATCTAATAAGCAACCCTTGTCGTCTACAGAGAACCCCCTCTCCCTCTGCCCTCAACCCTCCTCGTTTCCTGCCCTCCCCGGTGAAGCTTCAAAGTTTGAAACCCCTTTTGTCACCCGCCCTTCGCATCTTGCCCTCTCGGATCTTTCAGCTAGCTGCTCTGACCTTCCGCCTCCTCAGAGCCTCCCCCCTAAAGTCTTCCGCGAACTTGGTGAGGACTGCCTGCTCGAGATTATCCCTGCTAGCATATACCCCTCTGCCCCTAATACCCACACCGAGAAGATTAGCATGGATATGAATTTTTTGTCTCCAGATGAATCTGACAACGGAGAAGAGTTTAAAGATGCTTGCACCCTGACCAAACGCAGAGGCAGGAAACTTGGCTCCAAGAATAAAAACCCCTCCAAGAAAGTGCTAAGAGACGTTCATAGCAATGTCCCAGCCCAAATTCAAGGACCCACCGGAAACTCCTCTCCGATCGTTACATCATGAACTGCACTTCATGGAATATTAGGGGTCTGGAGTCCCCGGACAGACGGTGGATCATTAAACGTTACCTTGACATCTGCAAGCCCATAGACTTCCTTATGCTGCAAGAAATTAAGTCCACTGGTTACACGCTGGACTCTAGCCTTAATTTCCTTTGGAAAGATGCAATTAAAATCCATACCAACCACCAGAGGGGTAGGGGTGGGGTTTCCCTCCTGATTAGCCCCAGGTGGGAGACTCTTATCTCTAGCTATGGGATTTCCCCCTGTAATAGAGCGGTGTGGGTTATCTTGAATAGCAACAATCATACCTTTGGCGTTTGCTCTGTCTATGCCTCAAATGACTTTAGGGAGCGTGCAAGTCTATGGGACTGGTGTGCTGCCCTTCCTAATATCCCCTGGCTCATAGGGGGGACTTCAACATGGTCGAGTCCCAAGAGGACAAACTTGGTGGCCTCCCTTTTGCTTGGAAAGACCTGGAGAAACTGCACTGGAATAGAATGTTAAATACTAAACACCTTTTTGATCCCTTGGCTGGCACCAAGGATACCAATCCTGGGATTTGGCATACCTGGTGTAATTTCCAACAGGGTCACTCCAGAATCTACTCCAGGCTTGACCCCTTCTACGCCAACAAAAATTGCTTCTCTTTTCTGCCTGACATAAACGGTAATGTTGTCCTCGTTACCCCCGCCTCTCTCTTCAATCACCATCCCATATCTGCCTGCATTAGAATGAACATATCTCCTTCCCGTTGCATGAGATCTGCCCCTAAATTTTCTCTCAACACTAGCCTCCTAAAAGATGAAGACACTCTTGCTGCCATCCACCTCATTAAGCTTATTAACAGAAATACCTTTCCCTCCTGCTCTCATCTGGTTAGATGGGACAAAAACCTCCTCGCTTGGCAGAAGCTTTTGAGGACCATCGGGCAGAAAAGAGCTAAAGACTATAGATTTACTGAAAAATATCTCTCCTCTGCTCTTCAGTTAGCTGAGACCAACATTCAAGCCAACCCTTCAGACTGTGACCTTGTTTCCCAGGTTGTCAATGCTAAGGAGGCCCTTAGGCAGCACCAACAGATTAAAATCAATGGTGCTAGGGTCAGATCCCGCGCGCACTGGCTGCAATTCGGTGATAGTGGATCTAAGTTCTTCTTTAACCTCCTCAAAAGCAAACATGCTAACGAAAACATCGAAAGAATTGTTGTTGATAACACTGAGTTAACTGACATAGACAACATCAAAGAAGCCCTTGTTAAATTTTACCAAAACCTTTTTGCTTCTGAAGATTTGGAGGATGCCTCATCCCTCAGACAACAAGTTTGTTCCCTCGTCCCTAACAAGATTTCCACTGATGAAGCCAATCAGCTTTCCAAAGATCTCTCTCTGGAGGAAATTGAAAAAGCGATTAACTCTCTTAGCAATGACAAGGCCCCGGGTCCGGACGGTCTCCCGGCGGAGTTCTATAAGGCCAACATTGGTTGGATCTGCCAAGATCTTCTTGATCTGTACTCGGAAGCCCTCGTTAGAGGATCCTTGGGATGCTCTATCAATAAGGGTATTATTAAGTTGATCCCCAAGGATGGGGATAAAGCCCTCATCAAAAACTGGAGGCCGATTACCCTCCTTAATGTCTCTTACAAAATCTTTGCTAAGCTCCTGGCGCTGAGAATTGAGAAAATTCTCCCCAATTTTATTTATGCTACTCAGACTAGTTTTATCAAAGGAAGGTTTATTCTGGAGAACCTGATCACTAGTTGGGAAGCCATGTGCTGGTCCAACTACTCTCAGCAGAATTCTGCTATGTTCCTTCTTGATTTCGAAAAAGCCTATGACAGGGTGGAATGGAATTTTATCACTATGATGCTTGAGGCCTTCAGTTTTCCTAGGGTTTTCTGTAACTTTGTCAAGATTCTTCTAAAAGACGCCTCGACCCAGATTGATATTAACAGATCTCTCTCTGCTTCTTTCCCCCTCGGTAGATCCATCAGACAAGGCTGCCCCTTGGCCCCTGCCCTCTTTGTGATAGCTTTAGAAGCCCTGTTTTACATCCTCAGGGATAATTCTCTATCCCCGGCAGTCAAGGGCATAACTCTCCCTAATAACGATGAGCTCCTAAACGGCCAATTTGTTGATGATACTACCATCTTCTTTGATGCTAGGCCTGACAACTTCGAGGCCCTAAATTCCAAGCTCAAGCTTTTTTGTACTATCTCTGGGGCGAGATTGTCCCATGCCAAGTCTATCTGTCTCGATTGGGATGAGCAGCCCCCTGACTGGTTCAAAGCCTATGATTTTCAGTGGGGTGGCCCGCATAAGATTGTGCGTTATCTGGGCATTCCCTTCTCTGTTGACCCCTCCCTTAAAGACATGTGGTCGTGGGTCAAAGAGAAGATCACCAAAAAGTTGGGCAAATGGCACAACAGAACTTTATCTTTGGCTGGCAGAATGCAGGTCTGTCAAAAAATTCTTTCCTCTTATAACATCTATTATTCTTCTGCCTGGATGTTCAGCAATTATCAAATCTTAGAAATCCAAAAAGCTGTCAGGAGCTTTCTCTGGTCTGATGGTAAAGGAAATAAGAAAATGCACGCTGTCAAATGGGAGTGGTGCCATATCAATAAGCTCCTTGGGGGGCTTGGGTTGAAGGATCTCAGGCTCCAAGGGATTGCCCTTGCCGCCAAGTGGATCTTTCACTCCCTTGATGGCAATGATCCTTGGAAGGTCCTTGTTAGAAGCAACATTGAAAGAGGCTTCCCCAAAAATGCGAAGTCTTGGAAGAATCTTCCTTTTACTGACCTTGTCATTGGCAACTTTCCTGTTCTTGTTCAAGGGTCTGCGGTTTTTAGATCCATCTGGAAAGCGTGGGGCCAAGTTAAGAAGTTTGTCTCTAACAAGGCTTTCCACGATGACTGCCATCTCTTTGGTGAAAGGTCCATTTGGTGGAATCTTTGCTCCTCTGACAAACCCCTTGCCCTCTCCCAAGGTTGCTCCGCTAGACACTGGTCGAATAAAGGCATTTCCCAACTTGCTGACCTCTTTGAGCATGACGTCTTAATCAGCTGGGAGGATCTCAGACTCAAATATGACCTCCCCATCTCCCAAAAGAAAACGTATAGTATGATTGTCAAAGCCGCTAAAGACCTCCCCACCTCTTGTCATGTTGACTCTCATAGGTTCCTTGACTGTAAGTGGGTTGATGGTACTATGCTTTCCAAGGTCAAAGTGAAGAACATTTACAATATTATTGGCCACTCGGAAGCCATCATAGATCATGTTAATTCGGTCTGGTACGCCACGCTGGATGCTCATGCTTGGAAGAAGTACTTTGATTTTCTGTGGAAAGGTCCTACCAAACCGAAACTTAAGTGCTTCAACTGGCTTTTGTTGCTTGATAGACTCCCTATCAGAAGGGATCATACTGAGGCTGACATTTGTAAATTTTGTAGACTCCCCGAGACAGCTAGACACATTCTGCTTGACTGTATCTTTGCAAAGGAAATTTGGATCATGTTTGGTGTTACCTATCCTATGTTATTTACTATTCTTGATATTGTTATTGGTAATATTAATGGTCTGAAGCATGATTCTAATTTCTTTTGGAAGATTCTTTCCTCTAATGTTTTATGGCAAATCTGGAAGTGCAGAAATGAAGAAAGATATCATAATAACCCCCGTGATCTTACTGAGTTCTTTCGGAAACTCACCTTAAAATTTTTTTGCAGGTTCGCACTACCATGATAATTGAAAGGAAAAAACTCAGAAGGTTTCTGAAGGACGAACACGCCACTTTCTTCATATACGAGATGAAGGGAGGCTACGCTTGGAGGGACATGCTAAACAATCGGCAGCTGTTCGAGAACACTTGTAAGATTCTCTCCCAGGAGGTGATGAACAACAGAAATTCCAGCAAGGACATGACTAGTATGCTTGCCCAGATTCAGGAGATGAAATATATTGTCTGGATGGAAGGTGCCAAAGGCTGGACTGCCTGGGTTGATAGACTGGATGACATCCTTCAGTAGCATTCTGCTCTCTGGTGCTCTTTTTGTAACGATTATGTAACGGATTTATATCTTTTTGCCTCGGTTTTGATCGAATATCTGCTCCTGAGTTGAGGCTCGGCCTCTTTTGGGCTGAGCTGTTCGCTCTGTGGATCTTTTTGTAATCTCGGTGACTCCTCTATTCTTAATATAAAAAATTATTTTTAAAGTAAAAATATATAATTATTTTATTTAATAAAGAGTATATTGTAAAAATTATTTTTTCTAAAAATTTTAATGTAAATAAATTATTTATTGCATTTCTTAAGTATATGACTATTTCAATGAAAATAATTATTTAATTTAACTTTTATTATTTTATTTCTATATGAAAATTAAATTTTAATATATATTCAAATTACTATATATACACATAGACACATAAATAGATACTTAGCTAGATAAAAAAAGATATAGAACTATTATTGTTTAAGTAAGAGTTATTTTGTTGATAGTGGCATGGTGTGATGGTTAAGATGTTGTGTTGTTGTTCTTACCATCAGGTTTCAAACCCCATTGGGGTGTAATTGTTAAGTGTTTACATTGGGGATGAGGTCCTCCGCTTGTAATTGTTCATAGCTTTGAGTCAAAAGTGTTTACCCCTCTCAATAAAATTAAGAGTTATTTTGGTCCAAATGGGTAGTAGAGTTGGCTTGGGTAGTAGGTTTTCTCCCCATTAGTCTCAGGTTTGACTCTGCTCCCAGGTTTAAGAGGTGGGACTTCTTGGTTTACCCCTCTCAATAAAATTAAGAGTTATTTTGGCCTGAATGGGTAGTAGAGTTGGCTTGGGTAGTGGGCTTTCTCCCCATTAATCTCAGGTTTGACTTTTCTCCCGAGTTTAAGAGGTGGGACTTCTTGTGGGCGGCGGACCTCACCCGCAGGGGACTACTCTTGCCCTAGCTTGCCTCTAGTACCCAAGGTACAAGTTGCTAAGTCGTTGGGCTGGGTAGTAGAGTTGGCTTGGGTAGTGGGATTTCTCCCCATTAATCTCAGGTTTGACTTTGCTCCCGGGTTTAAGAGGTGGGACTTCTTGTGGGTGGCGGACCTCACCCGCAGGGGACTACTCTTGCCCTAGCTTGCCTCTAGTACCCAAGGTACAAGTTGCTAAGTCGTTGGGCTAGGTCACTAGGGATACCCTATAGTATTAAAATAAAATAAAATTAAGAGTTGTTTTATTTTATTTTTGCTACTAAATTAAAAAAATAAAATTAAGAGTTATTTTATTTTTGCTACTACATATGGGTTAGGCACTCAAAGGCCACAAAGAAAGAGCATTGCAACTTAGATTCTAGTAAAATGAGTTCACCAAATCCATCTTTCTCTTATCAACATTTATTCATCAAAATTCAAAGACTAAAATCAAATATGTTTTAATCTATTTCTTCAATAATTTAGATTAATTTTTTTTATTGTTGATCAACATAATTGTCGAACTTTAAAATTTGAGTGCTTTAGTGAAATCAAAGATATTAAATTATACTCATGATTTGTATTTTTACAATCCAAATAGGAAATATTTGAGTATTTTTCCCTTTTTATAAAGGCTCAAAAGTATTTTCATCGTGGTGAGAAACCTTTAGTCATTAACATAATAAAATAGAGGGGTTATCTTAGGCTCATGCCCTACAACAAAAACTTGATACCTTGGAAAAGCACAAGCACACACAACAAAAAAAATGACAAACTATTCTAACATAAATTTAGAGTTCAATGAACATTCCCAAAAACTCTATCATTAAGAAGGACTTGCAAATAACATAGGTCGATCTTCTTCTAACAAATTTATACATTTTTATGCTTAGCTAAAGTTGAGTAAGGATTTTCTATGTGATCCTCATCACAACACATCACATTATCTACTTCGGCTTTAAGTGGAAATCTAACATGCAACACACTAGCCATAAGCTTAATTTACAATTGAAGATAGTCACTTGGTTCTTGATGATAGTGTGGAGATGTTATGCGAGGTAGTGTTTGTGTGCATCCACCTAAGGCTCCACACCTTTTACATCTTCACGGAGCATGAGATTTCTTTCTTTAACATTATAGCACTACTCAAAGACTAGGCAATATAAAAAATACTATTATAGCCAATGTATTATGTTCTAGCATCATTTTTATCATAGCCTCACA